>JARDVA010325049.1:0-17212 GCA_030265315.1 Mopalia swanii | reverse complement strand
AGAATTGCAGCTTTAAATACCCATCACAACCCCAGTATTTTCCCCAAGTTTCATTTGTATTCGTCAAAATCTGAATATTTCATGTCGCTTAACACGAATTGTATCGTTAATCAAACACCCGTACTTCTCTCCATCCAATTCTAATATTTCTTTGCTCAGGCTGACTGTGTGTTTTGTAATACGACATTTGGAGTGAAGTTACAGGTTAAGTTTATTTGCATCCACAGTCCTAGCATATTGGTCACATGAAAAAAAAACCAACCAGACGTTGAACAACCCAACACACATGTAAAAACACTAAGCCTGCAGTGAATATGCTTGTTTGTGTGTCTGATTACGGTATGGATTGAACTTCGTACTCAAGTGTATTTCACTTCAATACGGCGGAAAACCCGTGTGTGCCTAGTCATCACGTGTCACTCTTTTTACCTGAGGTCACCTGCAAGCGGTTCATCAACAGCTTATTCCACACCTGACACAGGTTCATCAACTTTCTTTCCACACCTGAGAGCGGTTCATCAACACTGTATTCCACATCTGAGAGCTGTTTTTTTCACCGTTATTTTCCACACCTGATGACAACTGAGACCGGTGCATGAACACTCTAGTCCACACCAAAGAACGGTTCATCAACACTCTTTCACATCTGAGAGCTGTTAGTCAACACTCTCTTCCACACATGAAGTCACCTGATACCGGTTCATCAACATTCTAAAGGTTCTAGACTTTAAAGTGCGTCTCTTAACTCTAGATTTCGATTGCTGAAAATAACGACATTCTGTTTTCATCTGAACTGTCAAATTTACTTTGTTAAATTGATGGCGTATTTTGAATTGTGAATAAATCGATCTCCTCAGTTTATTTTGGGGAAATTGAATGCGTCTTTCCCAGATAGGCCATCAGCAGTAAGCCAGAAAGTCGCTAGAAATACAGTTTCATTACGGCAATATCCGGAGGGAAGATATGTTCTGTCTTCTGTTATACTTTGTCCTAGCAACAGAGTATATAGCCAATACTTTAAAAAGTCCACGCCCACCATATATTTAAATTCAGTGACCTGCTTATGTTATGTAAGGGATACGGCATGGAGGACTCTGTAAATACTGCCGTATTGGAACACAAGCTTGAACACAAGTTTTGATTAGAGACGAATGTTGTTTCTGCGATATGTGGAATGTCTCAATTCTGTCTGTGGGTGAACACATCAAAGGCAGGTTGCGTTTGCCCTCAAAATCAGACATGTTGGTTTTACAAACTTATTAAGTCAAACCTTTCAAAATAATTGCAGTTTTACAGTTACTATACTTACAATGATAATTACATCACCAGGGCTCAGTGGTTCTCCACACCAGCATCAAAACATGTTTTTCTGTAATAATTATCAATGAAATCACTTTTCATCCTGCACACACCATGTACAGTGATCACTTTATAAGTAATTCAATTTAACAGTCTGTGTTTTCGAACGATAGTTTCATTCATTTGTAAAAAAAAATATTTCTTTTTCTAGACATTTCTATATCGGTTTGGTTGCATTCTGGCCTTCCTTTTTTTTCTACTTCCAATTTGTCTTCTGCTATTAATCCTTGTCAACAGTACAAAAAAGGAAATGCTGTGTTATATCTGCTTTCCATAAAGGAATGTTACTCAGGAAAGCGTCCTCTTTTTTGATTAGCTAAGAGTCAAGGAGAAGTTGCATTTGCCGTTTTGTCGTCTTAGAAATAATTTCTTTGGGAGATTTTGGTTTAAAACATTCGCCTTTTTTAAACTGTTTGAATTAAATAAAGTATTCAACATACATTGGATATATACAGTGGAATGTTTTTAAAGGATATGTGTGGGATTTATTTATTTTGTTTAGTTGATTAAAAAAACAACAAAACACATACATCACATTATTTATTGAATGTGAGACAGGCGAAAATTGTTAACTCCAACTTTCTTGATAGTGGCCGCGTTCTGTGATATCTGTGGAATCGAAAGCCATTAGTGGGGTAACTTGGATGTGTTAACGAATGTGTAAGAAATGATAGATAAGACAAGAAGTCTTGATTTGTAATGAGAATCAGATTTGTTTTCACAGTGTCTGGTCTCGAATAAAACAATCCAAGGTTAGTTTGTTTCAATGACTGCGATGTAAAGCAAACTTTACAAGTCGATTACCGCCCATTGTATTCGGTCCGTTAACGCCTTCTCGTGTCCAATAGATACGGCAATATGTGTTTACTGAAGACGAGTTCCTCTTACATAGCTTTGTCGCAATTCCTGGTTTGGCAGGTTTCTTAGTAAACATACACTAGCGCATAGATTTATTGAAATTCGTTCTAACCCGATCAATTGGCCGAATAATAGCGAGCATGGAACGAATTGCTCATTTTCGATAAGCTGACTCCTGACTCCCAACTCCAGTTTAAGCAAATTAATGGTTTCTACAAAAGAATACAATCCATACAATCTGTTCGAAAAATTCCAGCGATAAAAGCACGAATATGTATCATCATTGTTTAGAGATGTAATGTCGTAATAGCTACGCCTGGGAGCGGTTGTTTAAAGCTCGGTTAACTTAACCGACTATTGGTAATGTTTGTTAGGACGTAACGTAAATTTCTTTGTGACGGAACGTTATGTTACAGGCTGTTAGAGTAACGGTGCTTTAAACAACCAGCCTCTGGTCGATATATTTAGTCTGCATAGTTACGTTTAATAGCATACAGGTGCTTGAGAAGGAAGACATTCCAAAGCTTTCAAGCGAAATATAAACATTGTGAAATTTATTCAGCACTGTTTGCATGGAAAACACGTATTAAGTTTCGCCAGTTTGCGCCACATAATATATGTGCCGCGTGAGCAAACCATCGTACTTGTATGTCCTAAAATAATGTTCTAAAGTCATGTCTTTCTGTGCTGTGTCAAAAGGAAATAACTAATTTCCGTTCCAAACCACTTTGAAGTTAAACAATGTTAGATATACAACAAAAGTTTCAAAGACGGGTTCTCTTTGAAACATCCACTTCAACGAAAACCAATTACCAGTTCGGGCTAGCATATCAACGACCCATACAGATCACAAAATAGGAGAATTAATTGACTTGGCACGTTGAACACCACAGCCCCCTGCCAAGAACCAGTTAACAATTTTATATCAAAGGATTTAACGGTAACTCCCCTCAACCTGAACACTGGAATGATAAATGGAACTGTTTGTAGATCTTAAAGGAGAGGGCACGCGATTTACAATGGGTTTTGGTCGTTTTTAAATACAATTTTAGTAACAGCCCTCAGATCAAGGAACTTATTAAATTTAAGTCAGTAATTAACCTATTACAAACCAGAAGTGACGTACATGGTGCATCTGACCCACAACATATCGTATGCTATTGCATTGTTAAAAATATGAATATGTCATTGTTGACAGAAATTATGCCTGTGTGCGAAGTCCCTGAATGTGAGAATTATGAATTGGTTATTACAAAAAGAACTACGTTTTACTGTTTCCTGAGAGATTCTGTTTTATTGCAGTGACTGGTAAAAATCAGAAACAAAGATTTGCCAGTAAATGCATCACTTGACAGGTTAAAGAACTTGAGAGTGTGCGTTACAGGTTTTGTGCCATCCGATTATGAGAGGGAGCTTCACCACGAATTGGCCGAGCTAACAAAATTAAATTGAAAAAGAATGTTGTATACTAGTATTCCGTGTGTGTTTCCATTTTGCGAAGACAAAAGGCTCGGAAAGTGCCATCGCGAAGCGCGAGGTGCGTCGACGCCAGCCTGACAGAAAGTAGGCAGGGCAGTTTTGTCTCGGGCCCACCGAGTCAACGGGCGAAAGACGCTGAGTTTTTCACTGATCCCCGGCCCAGTATGAGTAAAGGTAGCCCAGATAAATAGCCTAAACTGAGTACTGCTATGGAAATGTTTAATTCCCCATTCATGCTCACTCCTGTTGAATTTAGATTTCCTTTCCTTTCTGAGGGCATTTTTATATTTATTTTTACGTTTTCAGATCATATGATCTGAAACTTCAGGTCATTACACCATGCCAATGCTTGTCTTTCGTGCTGCTAGGCCTGCCTTTTGACTGTATAATAGGAATGTAAAAGTATTCGCATCTAGGTCTACACACTGGCGCATCTGCCGTTCTTTAACTTTAATCTTTCTTCCTGGCTTCTACTTCTTTCTTAGAATAATTTGGTACAAACCTGTACGGTAATAATTCTGCCCGTTAAAAAAATTCTGAATAGAACTGGACTTGGATATGATAGATTTATCGTAGCTGAATCATATGAAGTAATGTTATTATTGCGTGCCACATGCACCACGTACGTCACTTCCGGTTTGTACAATTCTAATTACGGGCGTTATTTTATTTAGTTTCTTAATCTGAGGGCTGTTATGTTACTATAATAATATGATAAAAGAACCAAAAGCCACTGTAAAATCGCGTGCCTTCTCCTTTAACAATCGACCTATTTATATATATGATATAATCAGTTTCTCTGTTATAGAGATTCCAATCCATATAAATTTCTGTGTCTGTAATTTTATCAACAACTATTTTAAAAGTAATTGAGCAAACTCCACTATTTGGTTAACAACGCCGGATCTACTTTCATTGAACGGACATCCCTATCTCTGCAATGATGATGTTTGGTCGACCTGCTTTCTTTTAATGGCATATTCTCCTACATTTTCAAACTTCTATCACAACTTTGTATTGTGGCGTTGACAGCTAAAAGATTCTGTAGACTTACCAAACTGTTGGGCGTTTATTCTTTTCGATTATTTCTTCCAGAATGGGTCCAGTTGAAATGTATATTATTATGAAAGCGATAAACCTCAAAGGGCGTTACAACATAAATGGACGCCAGTCACTTGCGTTTTTTTTTAAATTATTGAATTGGCCCACTGAAACAAACGAGTTATTTTGATAGATGATCAGCAATCGATTTTTATTTTAGTACTTTTGAGAAGACTCTTGTCCTGATTGTTTGTTTGTTTGTTTCATTTGGGTTTAACGTTTTACCCAAGGGTATTTTACATATGACGACGTTTTGTCCACGTCACATTGTTCTTTTTGAAATTACGGTGGAAAACCGGAAGAAAACCTCGTAAAAACCACCCCTGCGATTGCCGGAGCCACATCGTGTGACTCACTTATACACCCTGAGGGTAGACAGACAGATTCGATCCTGTGAAAGGCACATCGAAGTAGGCTCTAGTAAGCGCACTCGCTTACAACTGAGCCGCGGCCTAGGGCTCTCTTGATCTGAGGAAAAAATGGCGATGATCGGTCAGTATGAAGAACTGTAATTAAGAGCAGGCTATACACTAATTGTAAGTCAACAACGCTATGTCCCAATCTTGAATGGTGTGTCACTTTATCCTAGTAGAGGGCGGCCCTCTGGCTAAGGGCAGTTTGTTTGAAAAGTAGCGATGCTGTCTTTACTTAGCACTGGAGAAAGATTAGCTATCCAACCTTGGTAAGACTGGTGATATAACACTGGGAGTACAACTTTATTTCTTAAATACACAATCTACATATGGACATCTGTATTTAAGTGAACTTAAACCAACTATGTTTGTTTTTCCTTGCACCGATAGTGGATCAAGTGCATCATATTTGGTACTGTGACTGCCATTTTATATAGGAGGAAACGGCTTTTAAGACCTACCAGAAATCTCGACATCCGTCTTTATCCAGATTGTTTGACCTTATCTTTCCAGCTGATTACACATAGCCGCTAACCCTACTATTTAGTCTCATTCTGTTTAATAATGCATCGAATGATTTTGATTAACCCTTTGTCGTTAATACTGATAATGGAGGCTGGTGTCTTACGCTTGGTGTTTTGATCCTGTCTTTGTTTTGTTTTTTTGTGAAGGCACATGGGGACTCCTTACCTTCACCACTTATTGTGTATTTATTTTTCCTATTTATAACGAAAAGCATCGGAAGTACTGCCACGAGTCTTAAACACGATTTCACGACCTGCACATTCTCTTCTAATACTACTACGAGTGGAACGCATACGTCAACTAGAGGATCATCGTGTGAATCGAGTGTTTAGTGGTAGTTGTGAACTTGTGACCAATAGATACCCCCTGAGTGGTGAGTGTGACTGTCCTGAATGCAGTTTAATTTGTTTGTCCGTCTATCGATCTTTAACAGCAGTTTCGCGCGCATTTTTTCTGGCGACTTGTGGAACCAAGTTAATTTGCTGAATGCCAGTAAAGGCCCGGTAGTGGTACGTAAAGATTGCTTAATGCCCTTACCAAATTGATTTTAAATTTCAAGGCTAATATCCTTCAAAGGTCATGTGTGGATGTTGTGATGTTTTAATAATTGATTGCGCGTGTAAACTTATCAACGGATTAACGCGTTACTTCATTCAGTTTTTAAAATGAACTGATGCGATAGGCAAGAATGCTGATTTCAGTTTAAAACAATGTCTACAACCGAATTTTGCCGAAAATGTTGTTTAATGTCCAAGACGAATTCCTGAATCGTCGGAAACCATTATTGTCCGACTGCATGCATATGCCTCCTGTGTCTATTCTCCGAAACAGAGAAGACGGTTTATTCATTTTTGTTAGATTAGTTAGATTTAACCAAACGGTGTGGTATTTAACTTTGTTGTGTTTGATGCACTTTTAGAAAACAACTCAAATTCAGTAATACAATGATGTGTCTCTTGCAAAATTGGTATGCCCAGGTTAAGGATCAAGGTCATAGAGATCACGGCACCTCGCATTTCTTGTCCAGCTCATAACTCATAACCGTGGTGATCGATAGGTGCTCAAAACGATTATAAGCTAGTGATCACAATATGACAGTAATGTGTCGAATGCATGCCATGTTGAAAGTCAGGGTCACATCTAAAAGGGCCAAGGTTAAGCTCCCTATATATCACAATTCATGGCTCTATTGTCGGTGATGGATTTTTTGTTTGTACAAGTGTTCAAATATGGATGATGCGGCACCTTTTATCCGGTCCAGCAAGGCCTTAGATCAAAGTTCGTGGGGGCTCATAACGTCATGCTTCCACCAGAACTTGTTGTGGGAAAACGTCGCACTTAATGACATCTCACTTATATGATGAAGGACTGTCCCATTCATACTGTTCTTTTTTATCAATTACGATAGAAAACCGGAAGGAAGCCTCGCAAAATCCACTACTGTGATTGACTGAGTCACATCGGTGGACTCGCTTATATATAGTTATAAATATAAATGAGGCATCTGTGGGCTGTGAATATGTAAGTTTTATTGTTGGTGGTTCCGTTTTTTCCAGAATCTTCTTTAACATCAAGTGTGCGCCGAAACACAAATATACATTATATGATTGGGACGGATCGAGAGCATATTGAACAACACTTGTTTGCCTGCTCATTTGTGTGTTATCGACAGTCACTATTCAGCTAAATTCGAAAATTGTCACACCGAAGCTAATCAATACATGTAAATTTGAGTCGATTTTTTTTCTTATTTTGCGTAGTCTCTTGTCCTGTAGAATTAATTATGCTTATCGGTCAGAACTGTAATTGAATCACCGCAATGTCTTCAGACGTGGATGCCTTCACGTTTAATGTGCAATCAAACTGTATAGGAGTAGGCTCTTTGTTGACAGTGTCGTCTCGGAAGATCTATTTTGAACCACCAATATCGATTTGGACTAGTTCTGTTGATCTTTTAGGTAAGGTACAAATGCTTGAAATGTAAGTTGATATCGTGTGTTGCGAAAGAAGGTCACGCAGTATCAATCAGTAGGTATGACTATGCTTGAAATATGCTCTCTACTTGTTGGGGATTTCGGGACCACAAAACACACGGTATATCGTGTAAGCTACATGTAACTGTAGCATGTATACTCCTAACGATCGATACGGTTTCAACCCTGCACAGTTTCCAATAAGACACCCAGGCGACCGTGGCTTAGTGGGTAAGCATGTCTGCTTACTTATCATTAGTCCATCTCTCAACCTCTAGCATAAAAGTGAGTCAAATGATCGAACGCGGTCAAACGTGTGGGTGGTGTTTACAATGTTGTGTGACGCTTTTCCACCGTATTTAAGCGATGCCCCTTGTAAAGTGAACAATCCTGCATCATATAAGTGAAATACCCTTGAATACAACGTTTAACCCCATTCAAACAAATCTTGTTGATACTTCATTTTATTTGAAAACAACTCCACAATAGCAAGGAAGATGCCAAACCATATATGCCAAAAGGTAGTATGTCACCATTCCGTAAGGATTCAGTGGACAGCTTTGGCATCTATAGTTTGAGAGGGAAATGTCAATGTTTCTGTTTTGCTCTTACTTTCGACTAAAAAAAAGCAAATACCACATCAAATACCTTACATGTTCTGGCCTCCTCGGATACATTTGATATATAACACTACATCGCCTTACAATATATGTCTGCCGTATGTCTAATTTGATTTTAATGGCGTTTCGTCGACATTTGCAAAGTGTGTGGGAAAATAAAATAGACGCAAAATGCCAAGAAAGCCATTCGAGATGCCTGTGGGTTTTATAAACTATGACTAATCGATGAGTTCATTTCGTACAGAAGTGACTAAAAAGAAAAGTGATGTTCTAGGCCTGTTTGTCGCACATAGAGACAGTTCAGTTAGTACGATCTACACCTAACCTACACGATATCCATCAAGCCATCATATAATCAATCTGGTCGGAATATCAACAGCCTATATGGATCACATAATTGCCCTTGAGGCGTGAATCTGTCTCGAAATCCGATAACAGGAATTCTCCAGCTGATATACCACAAACGTCACCTGAACAGTCGTACTATAAACACATTGATACAGATTCAAACTTCAGAAAATCCCCCAAATTTGTAAAATTGTACTTGAGAGAAGGTTGTTTTGTGTGGGTGTCCCATTTAAGCTCCACAATTTAATAGATTCTCAGAAAAAGTTTTGATCTGTGTAATATTTTTACCTCCAGACTTTTTAATGCCTGAATTATAGTATCAGTTCCATGTTGGCTTCTGAATCTAATAGTTAAGCAGGTCAACGGAAAATACTAGAAAATTTAAAATTGAAGACTGCAAATCAATCATTACTATACAATGTAAACATTGAGTGGCATAGATTGACAGTGCACTGAGACACACCGCTCTGAAAATGTCGCTGATAATACATTATCAAGTCAGCATATTACTCGGGTTGGTAGCCCTCAAATCATTTGTCATTTACACATCGTGCTGAGTAGTGGTTCAGATTTTCAAATAACGCGTTTGGTAATCCAGAGGAGCCAATGCCTCCCGAAAGAAGTAGTCCAGAAGATGATATTTACGTGAAAAGCTGTAGATATCTGATCGATTAAACTGGCTGAAACCGAATGTATTCGTGTTGGTATCCAAATAACTTATATGTTTCTTGGTTTGTTATCTGATTAGATACACTGGTTCAACAGATTCAGAAAGGTGTGTTTTAGAATGTTTTCATCAGGCTTATAAAATGGATAATTTAGCAGTAATATGCCAATTGATAACAATGATCTTAAGCGATAGGTAACTGTAGGTATTTAAGCTTTAGTGAAATGTGAAATTGAAAAGAGCTCGATTGTATAGTTAATCAAAGAACCATTTTTCTCTCTATCCTATACCTAGTTGTTCAGGCTGACTATGTTTCCTAATACGACAGATGGAGTGAAGTTAAAGCGTACTGAGTCAAATGCCTTCCGCATTATGTGATCCGTAAAGATAGCTTAATGTCTAATCCAAAATTGATTTTCTTTATAGACGCATATCAAACGAACAAATCCACTGAATGCCTCATGTCTGGTTAATTATATCTGCACCATCAGTCCTAGCGCATTGGTCTTATTCATGATACTAAACCAGACCCAAACACACATGTTAAAACATGCACTAGACTTGCAGTGGATATAATTGGCTGTGTGTTTGATTTTGGTTTGGTTTGAACGTCGTACTTAAGTGTGTTTCACTTAAATATGGTGGAAACCCCGTGTGTGCCTAGTTACCACGTGTGGCCCTATTTACCTGAGGTCAACTGGGAACGGTTCATTGACTCTCTATTACACACCTGGAAGCTGTTCATCAACACTCTATTCCACATCTGAGATATGTTCAACACTCTATTCCACATCTGAGATCTGTTCAACACTCTATTCCACATCTGAGATATGTTCAACACTCTATATTCCACATCTGAGACCGGTTCTTCAACACTCTATTTCACACTTGAAAGCGGTTCAACAACATTCTAAATGTTGTAGACTTTAAAGTGCGTCTCTATACTCTAGATTTTGATTGCTGAAAATTCCGTTTTCATCTTAGCGTTCACATGGCGTATTTTGAATTTTGAATATTAAAATCAATGTCCTCATTTTTTTTAGAAAATTGAAATCGTTTTTACCAGAGGGCAGACATGTTCTGTCTTCTGTTATACTTCTTCCTAGTAACATATACATATAGCCAAGACTTACAAAGGTGTACACCCACCATAATGGTATTTAAGTTCAGTGACCTGATGATGATATGTAAGAGTCACGGCATAGAGGACTCGGCCTAATTTGGAACTCAAGCTTGAACACAAGTTTTAATTAGAGACTAATGTTGTAAACAGTGTTTCTGCGATATGTAGAATGTCTTAATTCTGATTGTGAGCATACACATCAAAGGCAGGTTGCGTTTGCCCTCAAAATGAGACATGTTGGTTTTTAAAGGGTATTAAGTCAAACTGAACCACCAATAATTCCACCCGATACGCACGTTATTAACAGCTTCGATTGGAGAAGTCTTTATTTACATTTAGAGGTTCAAGCTGTGATTGTTTGTCTGTGAGAGGCCGTGTGGCCTAAGGCCTGTAATTGTTCGTTGTTCGGACTTCCAAGTGGGTAATAATGTGTAATAAAAGGGAGCTCGAAGCCGTTAATAACGTGCGGATCGGGTGATTATACACAAACAAAACCTCCAAAATAATTGCAGTTTTTGCAGTAACTTTACTAACAATGATTATTACAGCGCCAGAGCTCAGTGGTTCTCCTCACCCGCATCAAAACCACGAACGAACGAACAGGTGTTTCTGTAATATTTCTCCATGGAAACACTTCTCATCCAACACACACCATATACTGTGATTACTTTATGTAACGATCTTCCCATTTATTTGTTTTATTCTTTTCTAGATAATTCTATATTGGTTTATCTCTGTTAATGCATATCAACACTACAAAAAAGGAAATATTGAGCTATATATGCTTTCAATAAATGAATGGGAATCCGGAAGGCGTCGTCTTTTTTGCTTTACTAAGAGTCAGGGAGAAATTGCATTTGCCTTTACCTGTAATACCTCACAACTAAAAAAAAACTGTTTTGTCGTGTTAGAAATATTTTCTATGGGAGATTTTGGTTTAAAACATCCGCTTTTTACATTGTTTGAATTAAATAAAGTACTAAACATACATTGGATTGATATATACTGCGGAATGTTTTTGGGGAATATGTGTGGGATTTTAGTTGATGAAAAAAACAACAAAACACATACATCAAATTATTTATTGACTGTGAGAAAGGAGAAAAACTTCAAACTCCAGCTTTCTTGATAGTGGCCGGAGTCTGTGATATCTATGGAATCGAAAGCCATTAGTGAGATAATGTGGATGTGTCAACGAATGTGAAAGAAATAAGACAAAAAGTCTTGATTTGTAATCAGAATCGGATTTGTTTTCAGTGTCTGGTCTCGAATAATACAATTCAAAGGTTAGTTTACTCCAATGACTGCCATATATATCAAACTTAACAAGTCGATTACCGCCCATTGTATTCGATCCGTTAAACCCTTCTCATGTCCTATAGAGACGGCAATATGTGTTTACTGAAGACGAGTTCCTCTAACATAGCTTTGTCGCAATTCCTGGTTTGGCATGTTAGTTTGTAAACAGACCCTAATGCATAGATTTATTGAAAGGTCCTTTTAACCAGATCAGTTGGCCAACTGATAGCGTGCATCGAAATAATTGCTCACTTTCGACAAGCGGAGTCCTGACTCCAAGTCGCGTACAAGCAAATTAATGGTTTCTTTACAAAAAATACAATCCATACAATCTGTTAAAACAAATTCCAGCGATAAAAGCACGAGTATGTATCCTCATTGTTTAGAGATTTAACGTCGTAATAGCTATGAAGACGCTTGGGACCGGTTGTTCGATTTGTTTGTTTGCTTGATTGGTGTTTATTGTCGTACTCAAGGTTATTTCACGTATATGACGACGTGCCAGTCCAATGGGTGAAGGAAACCACCCTCGACAAAACTGGCAAGAAACAAAGACATCATGGGACAAATACATGACAACAAAACAGTCGCAATAAAGACACGACAAACAGATCGGCATGCTGTTCTCCCCTTCTCTGAGAGCACCAGGCTAACATGAACCTGCCTCCAACCACCCGCCCGGTTGTTCGAAGCTCTGTTAACTTAAACGAGTGTTAAGAATTTTTGTTATGACGTAATGTGAATTTCTTTGAGACGGAACGTCCTCTTACAGGCTATTAGGGTAACGGTCGTTTAAATCAACCGGTCCCTGATCGATATATTTAGTCTGCATAGTTATCTCTTATAACATACAGGTGCTCGAGAAGGAAGACATCCCAAAGCTTTCACACGAAATATAAACATTGTGAAATTTATTCAGCACGTATTAAGTTTCGCCAGTTGGGGCCACATATGTGCCGCGTGAGCAAACCTTCGTCCTTGTCTTTCCTAGAATAATGTTCTCAAGTCATGTCTTTCTATGCTGTTTCAAAAGGAAATAACTAATTTCCGTTCCAAACCACTTTGAAGTTAAACAATGTAAGATATATACAACAAATGTTTCAAAGACGGGTTCTCTTTGACACATCCACTTCAATGAAAACCAATTACCAGTTCGGGCTAGCATATCAACAACCCATACAGATCACAAAATAGGAGAATTAATTGACTTGGCACGTTTCACACCAGAGCCCACTGCCAAGAACCAGTTAACAATTTTATGTCAAAGGATTTAACGGTTTTAACTCCCCTCAACCACAGACACCCTGAACACTGGAATGATAAGTGGAACTGTTTGTAGATCTTAAAAATCGAACTATTTATATATATGATATAATCAGTTTCTCTGTCATAGAGATTCTAATCCATATACATACCTGTGTCTGTAATTTTATCAATAACTATTTTAAAAGTATTTGAGCAAACTCCAAATTATTTGGTTAACATAACGCCGGATCTACTTTCATTGAATGGTCATCCCTATCCCTTCAATGACGGTGATTGGTTGACCTGCTTTCTTTTAATGGGATATTCTCCTACATTTTTAAACTACTACCACAGCTTTGTTGGTCTTTTATAGTTGACAGTTTAAAGATTCCGTAGACTTACCAAACTCTTGGGCGTTTAGTCGTTTCGATTATTTCTTCGAGAATGGGTCTAGTTTAAATTGAAATGTATCTTATTATGAAACCGATAAACCTCAAAGGGCGTTACAACACCAATGGACGCCCGTCACACGCGTTTTTTAAACTTATTGAATTGGCGCACCGAAACAAATGAAAATTCGAGTCGTTTTGATACATGATCAGCAATCGATTTTTGATTTCGTATTTTGAGCCTCTTCTCCTGTTTGATTGTGGCGTAAAGTCTTACTCAAGGGTATTTCACATATGACGACAGTTTGTCCACGTCACACTGTTCCTTTTCAAATTACTGTGGAAAACCTGAAGGCAACCTCGTAAAAACCACCCCCGCCATTGACGGAGCCACATCGTGTGACTCACTCATACACCTGAGGGTCGACAGACGGATTCGATCACATCACAGTAGGCTTTAGTAAGCGTACTCTCTAACCACTAAGCCGCGGCTCTCTTGTCTTGAGGAAAAATGGTGATGATCTGTCAGTGTGAAGAACTGTAATTAAGAACAGGCTATACACTAGTTGTAAGTCAATAACGCCATGTCCCAAACTTGAATGCTGTGTCACTCTCTCCTAGTTGAGGGCAGCCCTCTGGCTAAGGGCAGTTTGTTTGAAAATTAGCGATGCTGTCTTTACTTAGCACTGGAGGAAGATTTTGTTTTTCCCTCCACCGATAGTGGATCAAGTTAATCATATTTGGTACTGTGCCTTAAACCCATTTTGTATCAGAGGAAACGGCCTTTTAGACCTACCAGAAATCTCGACATCCGTCTTTATCCAGATTGTTTGACCATATCTTTCCAGCTGATTACACATAGCCGCTAACCCCTTCTATTTAGATTCATTCTGTTTCATTCATCGAACGATTTAGATGGTAAATATTGGTAATGGAGGCTGTTGTCGTACACTTAGTGTTTTGCTACTGCCTTTTTTGTGATGGGGCTATAGGGACTCCTTAGTTTCCCCACTCATGGTAAATTTATTTCTCCTACAACGAAAAGCATTTGGGAGCACTGCCACGAGTTCTATTTCACGACCTGTTAATTCCCTTCAAATGCTACTATGAATGAAACGGATTAAAATGTTACTTCATTCAGTTTTAAAAAGGACTGATGCGATGGGCAAGAATGCACTCTTTAGTACCTAACAAACGTTCAATTGAATGCTGATATCAGTTTTACAACAGTAGATTTAAGAAAAACGTCTACAGCCAAATTTTTCTGAAAATGTTGCTTTATGTCCAAGACGAATTCCTGAATCGTTAGAAAGCATTATTTTCCGACTGTCCTGTGTTTATTCTCCGAAACAGAAGACGGTTTATACATTTTTGTTAGCTTGGTTAGATTTAACCAAAAGGTGTGGTATTTGTTGTGGTAGATGCACCGTTATAAAATAATTCGGAATAAGTGATACAACGATGTCTCTCTTGCCAAATTGTTTTGCCCAGGTTGAGTGTCAAGGTCATAGAGATCAAAGGTTTGGCACCTTACATTCCTTGTCCAGCTCATGACTCATAACCGTAGTGATCGATATAATTTCAAAACGATTAGAAGCTAGTGATCACAATATGACAGCATTGTGTCGAATGCAAACCAAATCCCAATCCCATGCAAAGTTCTAAAGTTTAACCCCATAGATAACAGGCCTGACTCATAACTGTATGCTGCGTGATGGATTTATTTGTTTGTTTTGTTTTTGTTTGTACAAGTGTTAAAATAAGGATGATGTTACACCTATTATCCAGGCTAGCGAGGCCTAATATCAAAGTGTTTGGGGGCTAATAACGTAATACTTCTACCAGAAGTGTTTGTGTGTTGGACGTTATAGGCGGACGGATTGTCCCTTTCATACTGTTCTCTTTATAAATAACGATGCAGGACCGAGAAGAATCCTCACGAAAACCGCTCCTGTGATTGCCGGAGTCACATCGGGTGACTCACACATATACATGACTAGAGCGATATATCCAAGTACGAGTAGTCGTCACGCCAATCACCAAACCAGGGCCGCGAGCGTCAACCAAAAGATCTCATGTGTTAGTAAGATTAACTTAGTTATCACTATAAAGGGTGCATCTGTGGGGAGTGAATACGTGGGTTTTCTGTTGGCTTTTAGAATCTTCTTTAACTTCTCTATTTTAACCCCTCTGTCTTTGCTGGTAATCATATGTGACATGTTTTGCTCGGCACACGCGCTGGCTTTTAACTGTACTATTTTAGGCCATAAACACACAGCTAAAAAATTTAATGAAGGCTCTTTAATCAGTTTAGTTAGGATAAATCTATTGTTGAAATACCGCAGTTTTAAAGGATAAGTGTGGAGATTTGACTATGAGGCAAACCACAAATATACATAATACGATTTACTACAGATGGGACGGAGATTATATTGAACAACATGTATTTGTGCTCATTTGTGTGCAATTGACAATCATTATTGAGCAAAGATAAAAAAAATTGTTCCACTGGAGCGAATCAATGAATGGAAATTCGAGTCATCTTAACAGGTGATCTGCAATTGATTTTTTTTTTCGTATTTTGTGAAGTCTCTTCTTGTATAGTAAATTGTGGTGATCTGTTGCTAAAGAACTGTAGTTAAGAGCAGGGTAGATATTAACTGTAAGTCAATCTCCGCCATGTCTTCAAACGCGGATGCCTTCACCTTTACTGTCCATACAAACCGTACAGAAAAGGAGTGGGCACTTTGTTGACAGTGACGTCTCAGAAAATACACCTTAAACCATCAATATCGATTTGGACTAGTTCTGTTGATCGTTTGAAGTAAGGTTAAAATGCTTGAAATGTAATTTGATATAGTGTGCTGTAACATAATGGCCCTGCAGCGTCAATAATTGGCTATGCTTGAAATATGCTGTCCTTTTTGGCGATTTCGGTACCACATAACACACGGTAAAACTTTTGTCAAACTGTAGCATGTATACTTTTAAAATCGATTCGGTTTCAACCCGACAAAGCTTCCAATTAGACACTCCCGTGGTTTAGTGGTAAGCTTGTCTGCTTACTAAATATAATTCCATGTACCGCTCACGGCTTCAAGTCCATCTGTCAACTTCAATAGTACTAGTGAGTCAAGTGGTAGAGCTCCGGCAAAACGTCGGGGTGGACTTAACGATATTGTCTTCCGCTTTTCTACACGTCATTGAATAAGTGAAATACCATTGGGTACGACGAATTGGGTCGAATAAATCTAATAGATACTCCATTTTATTTGGAAAACTACTCCATAATGTCTAGGAAGATGAGAAACCATATATGGCAAATATTAGTACGCCACCATTGCGTAAGGACAGTAGACAGCTTGGACATGAAGACCGGCATAGGCGTACCAAAATCACAGGATGATTTGATTTACGTTTGCAGCGGTTATATTCAATAGCGATGTTACTTTTTTTAAATCGAGATGCGTTTTTAGGTAATTTTTGGCAATTGAAATTTTGCATGCACACCTAGTTTGAGAGGGAGATGTTTCAATGTTTCGGTTTTGCTCTCACTTTCGACTAAATAAAGCCATTATCACATCAAATATGGTACATGTTACGGCCTCCTCAGTTACATTTATCTAGACTCAGTTATGCAAAGTCGGTGTATACATCAAATGTCTTTAAAATAGACGCGGCATGCTAAGAAAGTCATTGCAGATGCCTGGGGGTTAAAAACAGTACGACTAATTGAGGGGTTCATTCCGTCCAGAAGTGATTAAAAAGATAAGTCATGGTCTAGGCCTGTTTGTCGCACATGGAGACAGTGCA
>JARDVA010323938.1:0-10319 GCA_030265315.1 Mopalia swanii | reverse complement strand
ACCCTGCCTTACACCATACAGGGTAAAGTATACACCCTGCCTTACACCACACAGAGTAAAGTATACACCCTGTCTTACGCCATACAGATTAAAGTATACACCCTGCCTTACACCATACAGGGTAAAGTATACACCCTGCCTTACACCACACAGAGTAAAGTATACACCCTGTCTTAGGCCATACAGGGTAACGTATACACCCTGCCTTACACCACACAGAGTAAAGTATACACCCTGCCTTACACCATACAGGGTAAAGTATACACCCTGCCTTACATCACACAGAGTAAAGTATACACCCTGTCTTACGCCATACAGGGTAATGTGTAATTACACTGGATTATTTCACATTGACCAATAGTCAGACAAGACCAAGTCAGGCTGGCTCATGAATTATCAGGGTAATGGTTCTATTTTTTTACAAGCAAAATAGTTTTTCATTTTGGAATGTATTAATTTTTTTGTTTTTGTTTAATTGCAGTTTTACTCCACATTTAATGTTAATTCATTCATTTGACTGCATGCTAGGTCAACTAGTGAAGGAAATCACGATCACTTGTAATAAAGATGTCAGGACAATCACTTGATGAAATACAAAGACAGCATAAACAGCTTTACATTGCTCCTTAGGTCTGGAATCAAGCCTCCCCTGCTTGCACTATGTTGCTGCTTAGGTCTGGAATCAAGCCTCCCCTGCTTGCACTATGTTGCTGCTTAGGTCTGGAATCAAACCTCCCCTGCTTGCACTATGTTCATTCCCACCTGTATGACCTCATTCCCACCTGTATGACCTCATTCCCACCTGTATGACCAACTGCAATGAAAGTCATGATTGACCCTCATCATCAAGGACTGACTTATAGAAGGACTTTGCCTTCTGGTGTTATATGGAACACGGAGATAACCACACTGTATTATCCAGTGATCACAAAACTCCCGTTGTACCATAAGTGTGAAAGGCTGCTTCCAGTCTCTGAGCCATATACATTGAAAGGCTTTGAATAGTCTGATCTAAATATACTACACGAAACAGTATCAGATATTCACATGATTGAACCCAATTTCACATCAAAAAAGTATAGAATTAACCACATAGCCTAAGAAACTATTCTATTTTTAAATATTTTCTATAAATTGTTTTTTTCACACTTCATCCAGAATACAATACAGCCATTATTTACATTATGACACAAATTCACAAACTTACAAAAACATAATATTAGCATCGTTTTAAATTCCTGCCTAATTGTATGGTAACGTGTGCCCTAAAGCAATGAGTTCATGACTGTTATTATGTTAGGCCTCGGAATGGCCAGGTTATTTAACAAGTAAAACAAGTTTATCAGCTGTAATATGGTTACAATAGAAGTCAGACTAAACACACAGAATATTAACAGCAACACACTAGGAGTCTAACAACATCAACTAGTAGGGATAATGAGTGGGCAAATTGTCAGGGAATGTAAAGTTTAAATTTAAATTTAAAAATATTATATCCTTATAATGGCACGTGCATTTTAGTAATTCAAGTTTGTCAACAAAAGCCACTTATTGATGTGAAATTGTTATTTCAACCTGCAAATAATTTGTTTTACCAAGTAGTTTATTAAGTATTCCAAAAGAGTAAAGCCAAACTTTACCGTCCCAAGCTTTGATTAAATCATCTTCTTACAGAACAAGGCTGTTATAGTCATACCAGATTTTTATCAATATTGATTATATTTTAATCCTAGAAAAGATCGCATATACATTTGATTTGATATACCCCCCAGAAGAAACAAAAATGAGGAGGGGGTATCAGATGCTCTACTGGGCATGTTTAGTCCCTTAGCCAAACTTTTATTTGAAAAAAAAAATAATAAAACATAGTTTTGAAGGAGCAGACAGGTACAGGTAGCTTTGGTTTGACTTGTATGAAATCCTGTGTTTAATAATGGCAACATGGGTGTGGAACCAGGAGAGGTGAGTACCACAGATAAGACTACAGGTATTAAACTTACCTGCTCCACCGATGTAGTCTGATATGAGGCAAACAAGCAAAGCAAGTCAAACAAAAATTATTTTACAAAACTGTTCACATTTCACTAGTGCAGTTTATGGTTCTATTAGGTAGCTTCTTTTGCAAAATTTAGATTATTTGTTTAGCTGACCTTTAACGTCTGTCATAATAAAAGGTTTCAGTAAAAGGGATCTTCTTGAAAGAAGGTAAAATATGACATGGTGAGCCAATAACATATATATTCTATATATATTAGATGGTGGGCACTCAGTCACAAGGCCATAGCTATTTCAAGGCTCCATACAAACATAAAGCTTACACTGTGTGAATTGCGTACCAAAAGCTTCAATTTACAGCATAGTGTTAGTGAAACAATTACATTTCCAAAATAATAAATGTGAGAAACAATGAAATACATATAATACATGTAACTCCCTACACCATATTACGAGACATTCGTGTTACATTGTTAACCCTTGTCTTGCCAAACGAACACAATCTTTATTCATCAAGTTTTTAATAATGTAGGTGATGCTGATAAGAACTAGATTTCACACAAGACAAAGGTTAACAGCCATTTAATATTAAACTTGTCAGTGTAATGTAATAACATGCAAAAAAATTGCAAAATTCACAAAACCATTTCTGACAGCTCAAAATTTGATTCAACTCATTTTACATGTCAATCTTAATGTCTTTATGTTATTGGTCATTGTTGGTGACTTTCTTACATGTATATATGAAAGTTGCAATTTCCAAAATAATAAATTTTCAATTTATAAGAAAGCTATTCATGACTATTCAACAGGTTACCGAAGACAGAAATTGTTTTGTGGAAGTTAGCCCTGATGATTCCTTCCAACTCCACATCAAATCAGAAGCAATATCAACACTTGGAAAATAAATGGTTATTGACATATATAACATATACAATATATGAAAATACATTTATAAAGATGAAACATAAACACAATGCTGACTCCTCAAAATGCCAGTTGTATACATGTAGGTGAAAATGACAAATACTCACCAGAAACTGGATCAATCCTGAAGAAACCCTGTGGGTTGCCCCCTGTGATATCAAACTGTAACCTCTGGAGGGGGTTTTCATCCAGGTCTTCTGCCTCAAGCTTTATCACAGTCACACCTGATTTAATGTTCTCCATGACAGAGGTGTAATAAGCTGGCTGTATGGTTTGAGGTATGTTGTCATTGATGTCCTCTACCTCAATGTACACATCCAGCCTAGAATACATAGGTACAACTCCTCGATCCTGAGCATAAACTGTCAGCCAGTAATGAGATTCTGTCTCTCTATCCAACACCTGATTTGTCCGAATGATACCTGTAAATATGAAACATAACGTTTAACTAAAGTTATCAAATACAGCAAACTAATAAACATGATTTTCTGAATAGTTCCTGGCAGGTACAAATTGTTTGTGTCTCAAGGTGTTAGACCTTTGTTCTAGTCCTGTTATCAGAAGTACATGTATACATTTTTACCTGCACAGATCCACAGTACAGGTAAGTTGTCTCCTGCATACATTTGTTATTTTATTTGATTGGGGTTTTATACTGCAATTCACATGACATTATATGAGACCAATGGGTGAAGGAAACCACCCTCGAGGCCATGGCAGCAAACACTGACAAGACAAGACAGAACAATCACAAGACGCATTACAAAGACATTACAGATTCGCTTCATGTAGCCCACTTGGATCTGAGAGCACCGAGGCAACAGGAAACTCCCTTCAATCATCTGCACCATTGAATAAAATACATAACTATACAGACATTGTCAACAATCAAACATTATTTTCTAGCTGTCAACAGATACATGTAATGAAAGAATATCCCTTTACCCTTGCACAATTCTCACAACATTTCTTTCTTATGCCTTCAATGTTCTATCTTTTGTATTAATTCTGTTTTCTTGTCTAGTAAGCTGGAGACCAGTTGAATGTGTTTGGACAGAAGTTATCAGAATATATTTGTTGAAGATGCAGTGTTAGAGAGGTTTTAAGGAAATAGAGGAATGTGAGGAAGACATGTGTTCTCTTCCTCTCCTGTTTGAAACGGATGAGGAGAATGGGAGGTCAGATTGAGGTGACATTCCACACCCTGTTCCCAGAGTACTTCCTGTCCATCTGCTATCTGTTTTTAAACACTATTTTATAAATATCCCAATAATTACATCTTTCCTAAAGTTTCTTAGACAGTAATAAACTCCATTTCTGTCATTTTTACAAGGCAGATTTTTGACTATGCAATTTATTGCTTCATTCTGATTTTAGTCAACATAATGTACCAGAACCCTTTTTTAACATTTGTCTATTGGTATTGCAAGCAGATTTACATTACAGACTGTTTCATGAACTACACTACATTTATAACACAACAGCTTTAACTTGATCATCTGCAGACTGTGTACCTTTTTAAGAGTATCCAGATGTTCATTCAAATGGAACTCATTTTGTGAATACTAACTGGACACTAAATGCTCGGTTCGTTACACACATCTTTAAGGTTATTGAGTTGGTTTACTAGTAGCTCAAACATGGGTCACACATAATTGTTTTATATTACCAAAAAATAACAATATTATGTCAAATCAAAACGTGTGGCTCATCCAAGAATATTTCAGGATTATTCCATATCCCGACAGAGAAAAGTCAAGTGAACCAGTATTGACTGAATCACTTCCCCTTGTTAATTTCAGTTTGGTCATCAGGATTCACACAAATTTGTATAAGGAAGGTTTCCAAGGAATATAAGGGTTTAAAGCGCCTGTTGGTTGGCCCTGCATTTTTATTCACAAAGAAATTTTATGAGAGAAACAAAATGTCTGGCTTATGGCCCAGTTTTAACTTGTCCTTAGATGTATAATGATACATGTAGTGATGTGTTCTTTGCAGCTATTGCAAAACAGACCCAAAATAAAGCTGCACATACACATCTTCTGAACATATCTGATCATTCATTAATATAACACATGTCTGGAGTTCAAATTTAAAGTCTTGTATTACTATCTTTACCTGAGAAAACTGTTCTTTTTTTACACAATGTTTCATGCAGCTGAGCTGATTGAAAATGACAGTTATGCTTCAGGTACATGTATCTTTTGGTCGTGTAAGGTTTTTTGGATTACAAGACACACTCAAAGTGTTGATTTGTGTGTTTGTTTGATTGGGGTTTAAAGTCGTACTCGAGGGTATTTCACTTATATAACGACGGGTTATCCATTTCACACTGTTCCTTGTCAAATTACTGTGGAAAATCAAGAGGAAACCTTGTAAAAACCACCGCCGCGATTGCCGGAGCCCCATCTTTTGACTCACTCATACATCTGAGGGTCCTCAAAGAGTTGAAGTATAAGATATTTTCAGGAAGCTAGTTCTTGGGCTCATTGATATATACTCTCCTTTAACCCTGTTTTTTAGACATGTGCTGGCAATAGGCCTTTGCCATGCTGTAGATCATTCTGTGCTACTTTTCATCCAATGTCAACAACACATATGATGTTTGACATTTTTTTAAGGATTGAGTTGATTTTTATTTTTTTAAAAGACCATTTTTATTCAATTTCGATCTGCCAATAAGAAAGCAATAATGTCCTTTCTCTACATTAAAGAAAAAAACAAACAATACTTTCAGGGGGCACATATTATAACATAAAGTGCCACTTGAGCAGTGAGATACATTATTCGTTTATTGAAGGCCTAATACATATATATATATAGACAGAAATTGAGCAGTGAGAAATACATTGTACATATATGTATATCATCATTTGTATACAAAAGCATTTCAGTTTATTTACTTAGCTTTATGACATTAATGGGGCAATCCACATGATACAATATAAATTTCATAAGGCTAATTTATTTTATTTTATAGTGCAAGTTTTATTTTGAAAATAACATTTGCTTCATCTCTTTAAACAATGCTTTTTAATAAAATGCTGCCGTTTTTTTGCCACAGCATTTTTTGTCGTGGTAAAAATATGCTAATTACCAGGGTTGCAAGACAATCAAAGGATGCAATAGAAAATGTCACAACCAAATTTGCTGTGTACTACCCCTCAGCGCTGAAACTACCCCTCTTCTCTGATACTGCCCCTCAGCCCTGATGCTACCCCCTCAGCGCTGAAACTACCCCTCTTCTCTAAAACAACCCCTAAGCTCTGATGCTGCCCCTCTTCTCTGAAACTGCCCCTCAACCCTGAAACTACCCCTCTTCTCTGAAACTACCCCTCAGCCCTGAAACTGCCTCTCAGCCCTGAAACTGCCCCTCAGCCCTGAAACTGCCTCTCAGCCCTGAAACTGCCCCTCTTCTCTGAAACTACCCCTCAGCCCTGAAACTGCCTCTCAGCCCTAAAAATGCCCCTCAGCCCTGAAACTACCCCTCAGCCCTGAAACTGACTCTCAGCCCTGAAACTGCCCCTCAGCCCTGAAACAACCCCTCTTCTCTGAAACTGCCTCTCCGCTCTGATGCTGCCTCTCAGCTCTGAAACTGCCCCTCTTCTCTGAAACTACCCCTATTCTCTGAAACTGCCCCTCAGCCCTGATGCCACCAGTGACAAAGTGAACCATACAGTATTACACATAAGCCTAAAAAGCATCCATCACTTTTCAACACATTCCCCTACATGTATGTACATATCTGTAAAATTATATCAACCCTACAAGTTTTATTACTTTCAAATATTTATGGCTTGCTGATTTAAAGTAAACAGTTATTTGGGGGTGGGGGGAGATCTGTAGGGCATATTTGTTTACCTCTGATCTGAGATATTAGCCTGATTAACTCATTATAAAAGAAAAGATCAAATGAATGGGGCAATTTTCAATAAGCGATAAATTATAAAGTGGATGAAGTTGATTAAGATGTGGGCTGAATAATATTGATAATAGATAGCTGTGTGAATGGCCTAATAATCCAGACAGAATAATACAAATACCAATTCAGCCAGGACAATAATCTAAAAAAGTGGTGAAACTTAAAATGAATCTGCTTGTTTAAAAGAATTAAGTCTTCAAATATTCATTAAAACTATCATTTTATTAAACATGGTCATAAATCTGGAAATTATCAGGGATTCTCCAGCAAGAAAACGATGAATTATTTTGGGTATTTACTATCTGTACATAGGTACAATACTAACAAAGATGATACTGCCAAAGGGCAGGAAAAAACTGTTACGGCCTTGTCAGATATGAATGAATTAACGATGCTTATATGGTCTACAACACTGATGGGTAAGTTTATAGGGCACCAAGTACACCAAGATGTGTGCGTGAGAAGTCCTCATTAAGATTTCCCTCTTAGACAAACACTAACTCTATTAATGGTTTTGAAAATAATGGTTATATACTGTAATGTGACATCTGCACAAAACAATGTAGACTTGTCTCTTTCTAAAGTTCAAATCAACAAGGAAAAACAATTTCATATAACCTCAATAAACACATCACTTTTACCTTTGTGCATGGTTGTTTAATGAGAATCAATTAGTACAATATGTTCAAAAAAGAAAAAGACAGGCAAGGGTTTTTATAGACAAAAATTCCTCATAAACTCAATTTGATATTGCCTAAAACTCAATATTTTTAGCGCGCCAAAATGCCTTAATACTAAATTTTACTAACTTTTCATCGAAAATCCACTGTTAATTCTGAATTTTATAGCTCGCCAGTGGCTGAAATAAGCCAAAACTCAATTTCTCAAACAAAACTGAATATCAAATGTCAGAAAAACTCAATTTGCCGTTATTTTTCATCGGGGTATTCCCAATCTGCAGTTTAGATTTGGACTAACATTTATGATTTAACTTTTTTTTTCCTTATTATATGATTTTAAGCTAACAATAACTTTCACCAAGTTATATGAATATTTTGGGAGGACTTTTTGTATCTGTACATGGTTATAGGGAAATAGTGCCATAGACATCAAGAGCTTAAGTCATATCAGTTAGGATTTTCTTCTAGGGACAAGAACACTGAATGGCATTGTAAGTGTGTGTAATCAAATGTTTTAAAATAATCATAAGAAGCCCCTCATAACTAACTCGCTAAACCCCTCACACAATACTGATCCAAGTCCTGTTTCTTTGTTACACCACTAAATCAAGTAGTGACAAAAATAAGCTAGATTTGGTAAGATATAGAACGGTCATAGGGTCAAGCAATCTGGTGCTAGTCTATATATCCACAGACCAATCAGAAGAGAGAACAGGGCTTTCATTTGCGTCCTCAAATCCTTTATAAAGCCATTCTTCACTAGCTTCATATTTGGTCGGGATATTTTTCTTTGATATGGAAATCTATTCATGGGGTTTTGGATACAAAAAGAATTTTTGAATGGAATATTTTGATAACTCCGACCCAAATAAAAGTTGTGTTTTCCTGGAGGACGTGGATTGCCTATTAAGCCATTGCGGGTGTGTGAACAGTTTCCAATCCAAATTGAGGAAATCAGTCAGAGGTTCACTGGACTGGGATAAGATTTGACTGGATCTTGGGTAAGGGGTTGATTAATAACATGCCCGACTCCGTAGGTCTATGAAGGATAGCTCTATTTGTGGCTGTCTGCCCGAGACATTGGCTCAATTCATCATTGTATAGGAGTGATCTCTTCCAGAATTCAGGAGCATAATTATGTGCCGGTTATGACTACATAAGTGTTGAACTGACATCACCACAAGACTTCAAAACATGCATTGTTTATTAGAGGTTTAATGTTATGCTTAAGGTTATATCAATTACTCACACTGTGCAAGCTCGCTGGGTGAAATAAGGCCCCCTGGAGGTCACTGGCAACACTCAAAGACCAGAGACCCTACAACCAGATCGGCTTCATGTTGCCCCAAACTAGCTCAGAGAGCACCATGGCAACAGGAAGCTCCCTCCCACCTCCGCACATTGGCATCACTGTACTGACTGGAAGATGTCATTCAGTGAAAAAATTTGGGCCATAGAGCATCTTGGTTAAACAGCAATGTTGATTAAATAAATTTAGTAATATTTTTAGCATATTTTCATCAGATTTTTTGGACCAAAATTATCTGGTTAAAAACTTACATAGAAAGAATGTTCCAGCAAGCTTATTGATAAAAGTTGTACATGTAGCTATAAGATCACCCTGATCATCTGCCCTGAGAAAATTAACACTAACATCAGGATTGCAAAATTTGGCTGGTGTTTTTTTTCACAAGAGAAGAATGTGGAAAATGTTTAACAGCCTGTCAACTATTTTGGTGACAAATTACACACAAAAGAAAGAATCTCTGTCATGAAACGTTTTTCAGGTAGATATATTTAAAGCAGGATAATTACAAAACAGTGACTGCTAAATTATGTCACGATGACAATTTCAATGTGAGCTAGAAAGACTGTAGAGAGACATACTGCAATGTAAAGGTAGACCCAATTACAGTCATCCCATCCTCTTGGTCATACATGTAAGACTTCAGCTACACTGTAGACTCCTCTCAAATTGGGGATTAACAATCAACAAAAAGGTATCCGTCAACACTGTTGGTATTTAATTGGTTTTTAAAAAAACCTGAGTTCATTTATTAAAGTTCTTGAAACTACACTTTTCTGCAATTTATGAATATTTTAGCTTTGGGTGAAACAAAGCTTTGCTATTTTAGAAAACTAAGAAAGTCACAGTTAAGTGCTTTGGTCCTCCCATAAGGTTCTAGTGCTGAAATTAAGCTTTAGGAGCACCTGGGTAACAGGAAGCTGCCTACCAACTGACCGCTTGCATTATACAGGGCACCCTTGTTCTCAGTACCTATCTAAATTTTATACTGACATTGGTTGAACCCTCTTCCCACCATCCATATATGATGATTAGACCTTACTCTTTTCCTACAGGCATTCTATTTAAAGGGTATGTTGGCCAAATCATTCTCAGATGTTCCTCATCTTAAGATCTATACACTCAGTGTATGGCGATATATCTTATACTTGTAAAAGCCAATTTAGTGCATGCTGCTCGCTTTTCCAACGTGACCACTACAGATGCGGACCCTCAGAGACCAACTGTCTGGCCAAGAGATCCGCAAAAGAAGAAAAGGTTACTGTGTTGTTTTTAATTTTATTCAAATTGATTGCCGATGAAACAAGGTAGTTCCTAAATCCACATTTCTTTTGGCCTTCTATCATGTAAATATTCATATGCACATGGCTGGAAAAAATGGGGAAACCGGGAAGCTCCTTCCCGGAAAATCTGTCAGGCTCGCGGGAAATTTTCATGAGTCAATAAAAAAATTTAGGGTCAACAAAATAAAAATTGGATTTCACACGGA
>JARDVA010321721.1:2467-17243 GCA_030265315.1 Mopalia swanii | reverse complement strand
TGTCGAGAGAGAAACGAGTAGGGCGCATTGGTAAAGCGTCCATCAGACTGATCAGCCTCGGCTTTTAAAAAAATAGTTTTAATTCGAATCAATGTCTGACAATTATTTCTGACCAATTAACAAATCATAACAGAGACATCTGAACCGTTCCAAACACATCGGATTGTGTCGTGACGACTGACCTATATAAAGACGTTATCTAGGTCAGTTGACTGGTCCTGTCGAGCGCTGGATCCTGTCGAGAACTGGATCGAAAGATGGATGGAAGACGAGAGAAACTTAAAATTTCTTGTCATAAATTAGATGTTGATTTTATTACACGAACACGTCGGCAGATGCCAAAGGTTCATTTACACTATTTGTGATGCGACCGCCAAACTGCAGGTCAACCATGTTCGTTTTGAACAGTGCAGACGCCATTTGCAAGTTGTAAAATAAAATAGTCCGTGTAGGCTGTAGCTTTTCATTGGTTGAATTGTATCAATAAACAGAAAGGGACCAATCAGATCAGAGCGTTGGAAAGCTGTATCCCACGTGTGAAGATATGAAATAAATATCTCATGGCTATTTTAAACTGAAATTTGTTTATTTATAGGATAAACTGTATTTTGCCCATCCCTCTCCCCCCTCTAGTAAGAGGAAGGACATATAGGTTTTACTTGTTCTGTCCGTGTCTCCGTATGTCCGGTAAGCTTGTCAGGGCTGTTTCTTGGTTACTTTTTCACTACGCATACTGCATTCTTCTATGTACGCAGATGTGCACCGTAGTAAAAAATCACGGAATCATGCAAATTTTCCCATAAATTATGCAAATTGACTACGTATGTCCGAGAAGCTTGTCCGGGCTGTATATTGGTTACTAGTTTACTTACGCTTTTGAAACTTGCATAGTGTTTTCTTCTATGTACGCTGATGTGCAACATAGAAAAAAAATCCTGGAAATATGCAATTGTCCCACAAATTACGTTAATTATCTCTGTATGTCCGGAAGGCTTGTCCGGGCTGTATCTTGGTTACTTTTTCACTCTGTATAGTGTATTCTTCTATGTACGCAGATGTGCAACGTAGAACAAAAATCACCAAGCAAATTTCTCCATAAATTATGCAAATTGTTTCCGTATGTGCGGGAAGCTTGTCCGGGCTGTATCTTGGTTATTTCACCTATTTTGAGACTTGCATAGCGCATTCTTCTATGTGCGCTGACGTGCAACATATAAACATATCACGGACTTCATAGATTCATAGATTTTCAAACTTAGCCCTGTCTAAGCCCTATCTGACGGCTACTTTTTCACTTACATTTTTTTAACTTTCTGTATACGCAGATGTGCGACGTAGAAAAAAAAAACGTTGATAAAAATTAACACACAGTGAAGTTTCCCTCATTAGGTTAATTTATTGTGCACTGTATGTAGTTATGTTGGGGGTGGGGGCATATTGTTTAGCAATCTCGTTTTGCTTTTCTCTTTTTATAGTTCATTTTAGATTATTTCAATTAATATAATTATAAATCCAACAGGTCTACCATGGTTATCACTTGTTTCGTAGCAAAAGCTGTGTCGGTTGCTTTATTGTAGTACAATCCGGATACAGGATCTAGAAACAAGTACTATTTTTGTTTAGTATCATCCCGATAGTTGGTAGCAACTAGAGAACTTACTGTTCTGATCTATGTTAAATAGTTTTCTCAAACCATACATTTCTAGAAATTTATCACGCTAGCGACGAGATGTCGGATAACTCCCGGAGACAATTTTCTAAATAAATCTTAATCCCGAGTTGTTATGGGTAACTCTTTACAAAAATGAACACACTGGTAACGGAATGTCGATAGAAAAAATCCACTACGAATCATCTCATGTTCTAGATAAACTCCCATATTGAAGTTTTTAAATAGATCTCAGTCCCGAGTTGTTATGGGTAACTTCAAAACAAATCAACACACTGGCAACGGGATGTCGATTAATAAAAAAACCACTAGGAATCAACTCATGTTCTAGACCAGTGTGCAAACTGGTATTTGAAAGAAATGGAAAATAAAATAGGAATATGTCTGCAAAGGACAATGAGAGATACAAGTTGTCAGATACAGTGAACAGTTCCGCCTTGTAAGCAGATGACTCGTTAGATATTAGTTTCTCTAATATGCTATAAGGGGTCAATGTGAGAGACGAACAGATATTTTAGGTACACGATTTTAATAATTCTGTTTCAGAAGACCAGCAAACAGGATTATAGGTTGGCCATGGTGGAATACAAAACGAAAAACGTATTTTTTAACCCTGAACTAGTTCACAATTGAAATTTAATAGATACAAGGTTTAAAGAAAGCTTCTGTTTGGTTTCCTCTGCAGTGGGAAGCGTTGTTTTTTTTTCAATCGGCATGACTCGATTTCAAAAGGGTTTTTAACCGAAGAAGAAAAATGTTCAGCTATTAGGGATAGGAGTTGAATCGAGGCGTATTCTATTAAGTTAAGGGACCAATCGCACAATGTTACTTTATGACATGACTAAAACGTTATTTTTCAAATGGCTGTGCCAGCTGCACACTATGGTGTGAAGCTGTCTAAGATAAAATGATCAGTCTTTGGACTGCCACTATATATAACATTTTCTTTCTCTACAATGAAAAACAAATACAATTTAACATCACAATGGTATTGTTCTTTGAGCCCATACACGTAACTAAAATATGAAGACAGTCTTCACAGTATAGGCCTATTTTGAACACTCTTTGCAATATAAATATAAGATATTTCCCTTTATATACATATCTGGATATGAGTTATTAAATTCAGATCATTTTACCTTGTTCTGAAAAAAAGAATTACACATTAAGTGACAATATCACTGAAGATCTGTATCCAGGTCTACGATTTAAATTGGAACACATTTCTAGTAATGCCTGATAATTATCCAAGCCTCTATCTTATCGTCATTCTTTGATCTAATCACATGGCATTTTGTTCAATTTTAATAAATTAAAGACTTGGACTTATCTGAAAGCCACCTGCATATTCTTTCTCATTTAGCTGCTTAGCTTAAAAAATAGCCGTAAAAAAAATGTTTTCTGTTTTCAAACTTTTCGAAACATATTGTGTGGGGTTTCTTTTTTAAGATTTTCTAAGGTTAGACAGACAAGAAAGTCCACATGTCGCCATTTGTTCACTTTCACAGGATTCGAATGTAAATCTGCATAGTTTTGATACCCATCAGACCTTTCGATTGTTCCAATGATAAAACATGGACACGAAACTAATGACTTTCGGCCTGTTTTCGAAAAGTACTTTATGGTGGGAAAACAAAGGTGTTATTCGCTAGGATGGACCGTGATCAGTCATTAGACCAAGGATATGTCTCTTGTAGCAGTCCGTGGTTGCGCGGAACTAACTTTTGATCAGGTGTCACCACACAACCCCAAGTAAATCTGTAGTAATGTCTTTCTCTCACGTGCCTTCGTTATACTTTCTGGGACTGTTTATCAAGTGTGAGTTACTGCATCAATTGGACTTGTATACCGACATATCAGGGAAAATACCTTAAGTAATCCACAATCATTCAATCAATCAAAATGTGTCTATATTATTTTGATGTATAAGATTATTTTAGTTAGATGATTTTGGACAGGATATGTTTACCAAAATATTTCTGATTCAGTCTTGTGGAGAATTAAAAATAAACAAATTACACTCCAGCCTAAATTTGTTTTGTACAAAAAAGCTTTTTTTATTGTTCAGAGTAATTTTCTTCTCAAATAATTATAATTGTTATGCAATTATTTTTAAAGTATCAACTGACACTGTCTGCTCGCGTGATCCGCTGAAATCTAGTTTTAGATACACAATATATCTCACAGCTTAGAGTGTTTGGTTAAGCTTGGTCATCTTGACACATCTTCTTGTCTACCTGTAACGTAATACTTAGTTGCCAATAGTTACCAATGTGCTGCTAGCTTTAAGCAATACAATGCTCTAATTCAGTTCAAGTAAACAAAATCGTCAGTTTCTGAAAAAATATAATAGAGAGAAGAGATAGATGTTATTGGAGGCTGATTCGGCTTTACGTAGCATCGGTTTTCCGTCTTTCTATAAACGCTTTATGGGTTTTTATGTCCAAACGTCACAAATCATATCAAAATTATATTTGAACACAAAGAAATACGGTTTGAACGATTATAAAGATGGCTATTTATCTTCTAATCTTTGATACACGACCCTTTCATGATTGAGATCGATGATATGCCTATCTTTTAACCACTTTTAAAAAGGTGTTATTGTTTGTGATTTATCTTGAACAATCTTTGGTCCAAAGATATGTATCTTATTTTTTTGTATATCTGTCCATACACAGGTGGTTGGACGGAAGTTCTTGATGATTGGCTATTTTTTATTTATCATCTAATTTGCGATATATGTCTATGTTTTACCACGGAATTCGGTACAACTGCGAAGCTGAGTTTGTAACATATCCAAGTTAAGACACCCTATAGCGTATTATGTATCTTGAGCAACAGCTTTGGATTCATTGCGATGGATTGGATTGGACTAAATTATCAATGCATTTGCGAAAAAGAAGTGCCAGGCAGAATTATACGCATTTGGATAATAAGATAAGATCCAGAGTCCACTTTCTCTGTTTTGCATTAAATGTATTAATAGTCTGTTAGTACTACACAATGCGAGCTCAATATGACACCTTTTAGTTAATAAAACTGATGATTTTGCGATGAAGTTACACCGTTCACAATCATATGTTCTACTGTTTAACATTTTGTAAAATATTAAGATTCGACAAGAACCAAAATGTAAATGTAACATTGTTGACATTAAAATACAGGCTTGTTGTAAGCATAGAACCATAGAATCCACACATAAAGATCAGCATGATGAATGGCTACTTGTACGGACATTATTTACTACAATCGTTTGAGCAAAATCAAGATGTTCTTCAACACTGATTCAACAAAAGGATATTTATCATCTGCATTGTATCCATATTCAATGATGAAATAGATTTTTGTATATCCTGACGTTGTCTTGAGCAGAGCTAGTCCGAAAATTTTGATTGAACCAATTCATTATGCCCCCCCCCCCCTTTCCCCCCTCTAGTAAGGGCATATAGGTATTACTTTTTCTGTCCGTGTGTCAGTGCGTCCGTGAAGATTGTAAGGGCTGTATCTTGATTACTTTTTGACTAAAGCTTTTAAAATTTGCACAACTAGTGCATTCTTCTATGTACGCAGATGTGCAATGTGGAAACAAAATCACGGAATTATGCAAATTTCCCAATCAGTTATGCAAATTAGCTCCGTTTGTCTTGGAAGCTTGTCCGGGCTGTATCTTGATTACTATTTCACTTAGGCTTTTGAAATTTGCATTTTGCCTTCTTTTATATATGAAACTTATCACGGAATTATGCACTGCATGTAGTTACATGTATGTGTGTCTTGAGTGGACTGCAGGGGTGGCGGCCATATTGCTTAGCAATCTCTGTTGGCTTTTTTCTTGTTTTGAGTTAATTGCTCACTAGTATGAACAATAAAAAGAATATAACACTGTGCAGTCTGAATATCATAATGTAATGCTGATAACATAGTGGAAATGACAACCAGCCAGGTTTTGTATCACGTGACCAAGCACTACATCAAGTTTTATAGCATTCAATTTTCTCTCTGTGATTTTCGCCAGAAATTAAGATTTATTGTCATTGAACACATTTCTTACAGCTGGATGTATGCCTATAATGGATTTGATACTTTTCGCTCTCTTCTGATTCTTTTAGAATCAATAAACTGGAAATTTGTCCATTGATTTTAGTATTTGCAGGCGACATTCATGGTTATATTACACTCGACGTATGCGCTGTCGTCAGATAAAGCAGTCAAACTTACGTTATTTATCAAATGTATGATGTGATTGGTCACTTAAAAAGTCACGTGTCACGTGGACAGCCATATCAACATCAACCACGTGATGTCTATCCAGAGTTTTAAAGCAGTCAAACTTACGTTATTTATCAAATGCATGATGTTATTGGTCAATTAAAAAGCCGCGTGTCACGTGGACCGCCATATCAACATCAACCACGTGATGTTTATCCAGAGTTTTAAAACCACTGCGTAATAACGTGCTTGTAATTGAATTTCGGAAAAAAAGGTATCAGATGACATTATGTTGATTCAAAAAATAGCCATTTGTATATGCTATCTTGGCAAAAAAGTGCTTTTGTATTTTATACAATTACACATCAAATCTCATTTCCTTTGAAAATCATTTATCCGTGAAATGGAATCAATTTTTATCTTTTGAGCAGCGTACGTCACCTGAGTCTTTTAACGTTCACTGAATACACCAATGTCGAGATGAGTTTTTACATTTGATTAATATACCTTTGATAGAGAAATTAAATTGCTTTGCCCTTAAGTCCCTGAGCTTTGGGGCATTCCTTTTTTGTGAAGGAACCCAACAATTATACACAGGTTACAGACTTCAACAGATACAAAGCAACAATCGTCGACCAAACTATTCATACCCAATTTATTTAGCTATATCAAAGGAAGGCAGTCAAAGGCCTTTGACACATCCATGTTTACCGGTATAAAGGTCTTGCTGGAACCCTTGGGCTTAAAATGAACAAACAAAATGTTATCCCTTGGATTAAAAGTAAGGTAATCAAACTATATGCTGGTGAAAAAGAATAATTCCAAAATCTTCTTATTAAGAGTTAAATTGGATTTAATTTAATTAATTTTCCCATGATCATATATTCAAGTCGCAAAGCTTTAATACTTATTTGTGGCACTTCAATTTTAAGCAAACTCTATATTTTCCAAGGCATATTTCTAGAAAACTCGTCATGTTAGAAAATTCAAATTTGTACTATTGTAACGAGCACAATGCACAATCTAGTAAACGGTGCCTCTTTTTCAAAAGTTCGACCTTAATTTTTTTTTATGTTTTCTGAAAGTTTTATTTTACATTTTAATAAGACTTTCCAAGGTGGAAAAGACAAAATATTCAATGCGATCGTTCTAATTAAAATTTTTTAAAAAGTGAGGCACCGTTTACTAGTTACAAGGACTATTCTACTCGGTCAACTAACTTATTGAGTCTTATCGTTATTGCATTTCGAAACAAACGATGAAAAATGCCGTCTATTTTTTTCTATTGACATTTACTCATTTTGCACCGCATACACACAAATGTAATCCTGAGTATTCAAGCTTTCCAAAGATATATACTTATAAAGGGTACAGATTTTTATTCTTCTGCATCAGAGATTAAATACAAGGAGTTTTCTGAAAATCGACCAAGGGGTCCAGCAAGACCTTAAACAGTCTCCTCTGAAAAAAACTCTCCACCAAGCGTGTGTTAGCCTGTATGTTTACTACTTGTTGTAAAACTTTGGGTATGTTGCTGATACTGGAGATTGTGCTGGATGCTGACTTATCTCAATGGGGCATTTTACTCATATTTGAGCTAGTTAAAGTGTGTAGTGTGATTTGTTATAAGTGTCCTCGGTCATATATTTATTGTCTCTAGTGCATCATAAACAATCTTATTTGGGAATTTAGACTAGAATCCAAACACATTTATGGACATATTTAATAAAACAGCCATTGAAAATGAAACCGTTTATATTGCCTTTTGTTCTACATATATTTTTTCTAAAAAGTTTATTTACAGAATTGCAGATATCAACAATAATTGTTTTAAATGAGAATTGCTTAATATAGCCTGGGATGTTATTGTTTGTCTGCTGTGTTAACACTTTTCTGTGCTAAAACAAGAAGAGATCAATCAAAGATTGATTATCTTTGCTTTGGTTTAAGCAGATTGGGTTTGTCGCGAATCTCCTGGCAGTACATACAAACAAATTTGCGACACAAGATACTAACATTTGTGCTCAAATTAATTATTTCGTTTTAAAACACATGATTATAATAAAATCTCCTCATCTGAAGATTATATAATAATAATTATAATAATACAATCTAAATGGTTTTTTATAACAGGTAAGAGAAAGCCATTTTGAAGAAAAAATATTGAAGAAGTGTGTACACACAGTTGTATGTCTTGGCAAATAAACCCACTTTGCTTTCCTGAATACAAATCAAGAAAGGCTTTTCGAAGAGGCTTTTTGATGAAAAACTTTTACTAAATCTCAGTGGTATTTAATAAGTAAGAAGAAAAAATAGTGTGTATAAACTGTCGCAATTCTTGGCCAATAAATATACATTGCCTTTCTTAAACTAAATACAAATCGCGGAGTATTTGTGATAAAAAAAAACTTTATTAACGTTTTTAATTTTCTTAAAAATGAAAATTTATTGTCACAGAATTCTGTGAAAACAAGTTAAATTAGAGTAGAACATACAGTTCGTTTCATGTATACAAGAAAGATACGTTGGATACGGTGAAACATTGCTAGATTGGTGATCACTAGTAAAGATACATTTGCCGTGATATAATCAAGGGCCCAAAGCAGAAAACAAGATAAAAATGGTTTAGAAACTATTTTCAAATCTGTTCCTGAGAATATTAGCCCCGTTTTCCTAACCCGAAAGGCCTCGAATCATTATGTTGCTGACGGCATCCATTCCAAACACCGACATATAAGTCTCTAATAACGGTATGAGCTGTTATTCGCTGTCGATTTCAACGAGGACAAGTAATTATTTAGGGGAATCAAATCTACTCTTGTTACGCGTATAGATATGTCTTACAATCCACACATCACGTATGGTAATTGCATACCCTTCTAATTTACTGGTTTCGTTCTTATTAGCCTGTAACCTTATCAATGAATGTTATTCCTGTGTCCCACTTCCACAAAGTCTATACTGACTATTGCAAACGTTAATTAAGTCTTTACGACTTACACCTGTCGCTCAGTCAGAATAATTGATACCGTAACATTAGCGGTATCAGAATTCATGATAACCTTTAGAATGACACAGAACAAATAATTGGGCATTTCCTTTTACCGTAAAGAAGGGTGTTTTCTCTGAGAATTTCAATTCGGATCAAACAGGTTGATCAGAGCGAAGAAATTAGCTTATCCCAGCATTGAAGTAATAGTAAGAGACGTTATCTATTTTCTTTTTATTTTATAAATTTTAGAGCTTAAAACAGTTTTCAGACCAGTTTGTGTGTTAGTTTCATTGGGGTCCAACGTTGTACTAAAGGCTATTTCACTTATATGACGACTGGTTTACCACTCTTAACTCTGCCTTATTTAAATACGGTGGAAAACCGGACAGAAGCCTTATACAAACCAGCCTGCGCTACTTGGAGCCACATCTTGTGACTCTCCCAGTAATCGGGAATCTATTCGGAAAACTATATCAAAGAAGGTTAAAACACCTTAGGCCTTTTAAGTTGTATAAATGTGTCATTGAAATTAAATTACACTGACGTCTGGATTACGGCTCTGGGAACAAAGAGAAATCCCTAAACATACGTTTTTGTGGGCTATTTTAAGATCACTCGTAATATGAAACTAAAAACATCCAGTAAATGTCACAAGGATACAGTTGGATCGATATAAGCTCGTTGTATTGACAAAGTAAAAGGCCACCATCGTTATAGAAAAAGTAAATGTCATCACAGATTAATGACACAGAATAATGTGTCACGTCGTTGCAGATATTTGTCGTCATACGGTCGCATAAATAAATAATATTTTATAAAACGGTAGGACAATATTAATGCGTGAATATTTTAACAAGCTGTGATGTAAACAAGTATATAACCTTGAAATTAATAAAGCTTGATAAAGGGATTCAATCGCACTCTGGGATTTTTGAGGCACAGCAAAGAGTCGTTATGGCACATGCAAAAGAACAGACGGTTGTCTGATGTACCGATATACTAACTATTTGTTTGATGAAAATACACATGAGCTGAAGAGTTGTCGCATTAGAATCCCATAAGTCAAACACAGAGGAACCAAAGTGGAAATACTGAGACACTAGTACAAAGGAAGGAAAGGGAATCTTACTTGAATACTGAGACCCAAAAGAATTGTCTTGCTGAAATACTGATTCGCCAAACAGCTGTCCAACTAGAACACTGAGACGCCAATAGATACGAACAAAAATGTGTCTTATTGGAACCAACAGATTTACTAAAATCTTGTCCTGTTGAAATACTGATACACCAGCGAGTTGTCCTGCTATAGCCTACTACAGATGAACTAAAGCGATGTCGTTTAGCGATACCTAGGCACCAATACAGAGGAGCGGAAACCGTGTCTTTCTGGAATACTGCGACGCCAATGTAGGGGATCTAAAACCTTGTCCTTCTTCAATAATGAGACATCAATGAATTGTCTTAGAAGCCAATGCACCAATGGAGAGGAACACAAGCGGTGTATTTATGAAATACATATCACTTAAAGAATTCTCTTCATTGAGTAATGCGGTATTGAATTGTCCTATAACGGGACACGGGTTAACCATAGCGTCCCTTACAAAAAAATCCGATCGGATTATATTGGATTCAATCGAAACCTATTTGATTTTGTCCAAAATCGTATACGATTTTTGTTTGGAATCCTATAGGATTGTACATTGTAAGCATTTAGCAGCATTTTTTTCAGGAACAATTGAACATTACGGCAAATGTACGAAACAAATATACGTAGTTCTACATGGCGAAACAGTGCGACATATCAATGACAATACACAACACCATTCGCATCATAATCTACTTTATTTTGGTATGAAAATTAACAGGATAAGGGAATTAGTTTTTAGATTCAAGTCGTCAAAAAGAATAAATCTGCATTGCAAATTGTCTTTGGGTACAGAGGGCTGCAATCGGCTTCTATGGATTCACTTAATATAAAATTGCCTTAATTACTGGCTAATTTCGCTATATTATGACTTTAAGGATCATGAGGAATACGTGGAATGCTTTAAATTAGTTCCATATAGTTCGAAAAGGTGGTTGATTGATAGCCATGCTTTATGGTTTTTCCATTATATGACTGCGGTGTTTTCTAGCAAAAATTGACAACTATAAAATATGAAGTGATTTTGTTACTGCTGGGATGGGTTTTTTTCTCCAGTGCTCATAAGAAAAGCATTACTACCCTTCAAACAAATGCCCTTAGCCAGAGAGCTGGTCAGAAAAGGCCATATAGACATGGAAACACGCAACGATATACATCAAATCATGTATATCATATATTTATCTTAACCTAATACACCTTTAAACTTGTAGGAAGTGTCTGAAACAATATATTGGTGAAACCAAAAATCCCCTTTCGGCTTAGAGCCAACAATCATTTGAGCTCTGTTAGGTCAAACCTAATACCCACAATAGCTAAACATTTCTCTCTCCCTGATCATTCGGTTAAAGATCATTTTGAAATCAGGCCGATTGAAAAAAATACTAATTCTTCCATCTGAAGAAGAAACCAAACAGAAACACAATCTGATGAATCTAGCATGGTATTATGATGATGTTAAAAATGTGTTCATAGTTGCGCTCCCCGTGTGTTGATTTCGCAGCTTGTCTATCCCATCATTTATTTCTTTACTTGATTACAACTTTTTTTGACAAAGTTGATACATTCTATACATATTATTAGTACAATACTCATATAAGAATAAACTACTGACAATAATAATATAGTAATGAGCTAGACCAATACAGAATGGAAACAAAAATTTGCAATCAATACATGCTATTTCCCGCAGTGCAATGGTCGGCGGTAAGTTAAAGTCAACAGCATCGGATACGAAACCGATTTACAGCAACGACATGTGGTGTGATGACCTCTTTAACTTGTACTATATACAAAGTAAACGTCTTATCGATCACTTCTTCAGGCATCTCAGTTATAGTCAAATGAATAATAGACTATTTTGATATATGGCCCAAAGGCACATTTCTAACGATAATTTTCGATTCATCTTGCCAAGTTATTTCTATAAGTGTGCTGGTTAGAACTCTGGTGTCGAACGGAATTATGCTATAGGTTTTCAAACAGTTCGGCATTGAGATAGCATTTAAGTGCGTGATAGATTACCATTACTGGCTTATATTGCCTCTGGAACGTGTTGGTTGTCCTTGGTTAGTGCCGGCTGCTTATCTATAGTCCAAGACGGATGGTTTATATTGTGTTCTGGTCAAGTTGTATATCTGCATTGATCTGGTACGACAAGTTGTCCTCTGTGTTCTAGTGTAGATGCCTATATCATGTTCTGGCATGGTCGCTTGACGTTTGTGTTTTTGTGGATGCTTGTATATATTTTGTGTCCCATGCTTTTTAATTCTTAAGTTATCTCTGCCAATAAAAGATGCCGGACAATCATCAGTTCCGAAACACAAAACCTATACAGTAATTGCAAAGAAATTTATTTTCTGATTGTGATGATGTAAAACATTTCTCATCATCGTGTCACTGTTCAGATATATTACTGGCCAAACTGGGAGGCGATAACTATCCAAGTTAGTATGATCTTTAATACAAGATTGGCCATTCTGCCATATACCCTTCTTCTATTCCCTAACAGCAAAATTCAGTAAACCAAGATTCAACCAAGTAAGGCAGAAAGTTGAGGGCACTGCTTTAGCAGACAAAGACAAACTTGATAAAATAGTGCAATTGTTTTGAAAATGAGATTGTCTTTCTTTGCTGTTGCATAACGTTAAAGCAGAGGCGATACACTGTTAGAAAAGTGGTACATGTATTTGATTACATGGGCTATGTACGTATTCGCTATTTCATTATTAAGCATATAAACATACACATGAAAAGGTATTGATATATCGTCCGCCCATAATTAACAAGGTCTATCTGTCTTTATTCACTGAAGGCCTTACAAAGGGGCACTGGAAGGGGTATGGAATTGCCAGGGACAATATGAAATGAGTAGCGAATGAACCATAGCAATTCCTCTAACGCCCAATATTTTTTCTCAGTTTTAGCGGTTATAAATATACAGTGAGACACCCGGTTATGGTCGGTACAAAGGCATATTTTCATTACTTGGCACTTAGGGGACATTATGTGTTCACCAGAACGCAAAGCAGCCAAAGCGTAACATATTACGGCCGTGTTAGTGTTACTTCTTAAAGCACATCAATCTCCTGTACAGGAGGTATATTTCCTTTCGTTTCCGTGCCCTCACGTGCGCATGTTCAATGGGCTCAACCTCAGAAAAACTGACGAAACAAACTAAACCTGTTAAATTATTTTTAAGTTATTAATACTAAGGAACAATGGACAACCACGTTAAAATATTGTCAGTAATATTAATTTACGAAAATAGCTAAATGATTTTAGAACAAGAAACAAAGAGATTGTGTCTGTGACATTTAACATAGCTATATACTCGGCGCAATATTAAACGTCAGCATACTCTCAAACTTAAATTCGCGCTGATTACGTCGCACATAGTAGATCTCCACATCAAACTTCAAAAACATCCATTTCATTTAACCTCATTATTTATACCATTTCACCAAGTTCTTACGTTAAACAAAAAAACAGTGCCTCACCTCACACTGAGATGACTGTAAAGTGAGCCAAGTCAGAATGGTAGCATATGTATGAATGATTATCGAACACCAGAAATCAATCGATCTATACAAAATGACACTATTAATAGAGCTAGCTTTTGTTCACATGATTTACTACGAGTAACATCCTAGCAAAGTGCAGTGAACGAATAAAAAAATGCCTTAGTTGCTTGGACATTTATAAATCGCTGGAAGCACATCCCATTGATCATTGTACATAACTGTGAACTGTGGGACAGTCATCGATTGTTGGACATTTCAGAGAAGATATATGGAGTAATCCCGCTATATGACTGGATGCTGTGCCAGGTATAATGTCGGAAGCTAGCGCTATAGGATTCCGCTATCGCTATAGAGAAATGCTTGTTTCGTCTGTTTTATACTAACTTAAGTCAAAGTAATAGATCTGTTGCCTGCTACATGTTGCTTACAAATACCAAGGAAATCGTTTGATCTTAGGCTATTTAATTGTTTGTATATACCTACTCAAACAGTACTACTCAAATTGGGTTACACGTTTTCATGCTCTTCAAGAAGGCTAACAATGATTGTATTCGTCGAAAAGGCAGGCTTTGTGAATCCATGAAAGGCATTCCAATTGTTGCTTTATTATTTTTAAGTGCATAATTGATTTTCTTAAAAGAGTAGGAGTTCAAACTCTTCTATTTTGATGTATGTAGATTACTCAGAGGCGAATGGTTTATTTTTTAATTGCAAAAAAGGTTGATAAACGTTTTTTTTTTCGCAAATACTTCAGACAACTGGGAATGAAAAGAGAATGTCATCATTTTTGGAGCTTTTGTATTTGCAGTTTTATGAAAGAATTACGTTAAAAATCACACCTTTACGTGTATTTCCTAATTCACTGTACTTGGCTTAGATCTGTTCTTTTCTTGTAAGCATACCAACCGATTGTTTCAGTGCTTAATAGTGATGTGTGTCTACTTGTAAATATTGACGTGACGTCATCATATAGCGGGTTAAGTTCAATAGCGCTTCGAGCAACCGGCACCCGAAGAGCAACGTTATATGGCAGAAGGATGTGTAGGTGGAAAATGGGAAGAAGACATTAAAGCATCAGCGTGTGGTAGGGGTGGTTGAAGCACATTAAAAGAATAAGGCCTGAAATCAAAGAATTTCGCTGTAAACGCTGTGACATATTTCATGTTTTTGTTTATTTTCAATTTACACTATACTTTAGTCTTCTACATTCCATATTTCTTCGAACTGGACCAGGAACT
>JARDVA010321720.1:10773-31496 GCA_030265315.1 Mopalia swanii | reverse complement strand
TTGTCACGTGAAGAATGAATGTTGGCACTTGCCTTGTCACCTGAAGTATGAATGTTGGCACTTGCCTTGTCACCTGAAGTATGAATGTTGGCACTTGCCTAGTTACCTGACGTATGAATGTTGGCACTTGCCTAGTTACCTGACGTATGAATGTTGGCATTTGCCTTGTCACGTGAAGAATGAATGTTGGCACTTGCCTTGTCACCTGAAGTATGAATGTTGGCACTTGCCTTGTCACCTGATGTTGGCTATTCGCACTTGCCTTGTTACCTGAAGTATGAATGTTGGCACTTGCCTTGTCACGTGAAGTATGAATGTTCGTATTTGCCTTGTCACCTAAAGTTTGAAGGTTCGTACTAGCCTTGTCACCTGAAGTATGAATATTCGTATGCCTGGTCAACCGAAGTATGAATGTCCGCGCTTGTCTTGTCACCTCAAGTGTGAATGTTCGTACTTGCCTGGTCACCTGAAGTATGAATGTTCGTACTTGCCTTGTCACCTGAAGTATGAATGTTCGTATTTGCCTTGTCACATCAAGTAGGAATGTTCGCACTTGCCTCGTCACCTGAAGTATGAATGTTCGCACTTGCCTTGTCACATGAAGGATGAATGTTGGCACCTGCCTTGTCACCTGTAGTGTCAATGTCTCAAGTGTTTAAAAGTGTGTACCGTATTGTATCTCTCGGCGTAGTCTTTTTGTTTTCACTGTAATCTCTCATGCAGTCTTTGAGGGATAAAAACATCTCCTTGTGTTTAATAACAACTCCGTTATTAATACTTTAACATATACGTTAATTAATTTACGCGTGAAAACTCAAATGAATTGAAAAATGCTTCATAACTTGTTCCTCAGTTATTTTTCCTCACCCGGTGACGGATGGGCTAAGGAAAATACACTACTTAAAAGATGGGTGATTCAGGCCGAGAATGCGTTTTAACTATATGACAAAATGAACATACATACTGGGTTCAGAAAGAAGTTTTATTGAATTATTTGTTATCACAAATTATCTCCCTTGTTTTGATAACGCGCTAGCTAAAACTGATAGTTAAAGCTTACGGGCAACATTTCCAACTTCGGCTAGAGTCGAAGACAGCCATAAACTTAAATTTGTCAGTCTTTCTAGTCATATCGGCACCGCCGCCATATTGATGAAATAACAAAAAAGTACAGCGTAAAATATCAATCGAGTCAAACCATCGTGTATATATAAAACAAATGTGTGTTTTACTTATAGCAATATTATAACAAAGGTCTGCCAAGATTCTCCACTACACTCAATTTAGATTCTACACTCCACATTCTCCTTCACATATGTTTTTTCACGTAAAATATTCATTGTTTAAAGAAAATGTATACGTCTTTCTACTCATATCGACACCGCCGCCATATTGGTGAAATAACAATAAAGTACAGCGTAAATTATTAATCGAGCCAAACTAACGTGTATATAAAAAACAAATCTGTTTTTAATTATAGCAATTTTATAACAAAGGTCTTCCAAGATTCACCACTTCACATTCTCCTTAACATTTTTTTTTCTTGTAAAATACTTATTGTTATGGCATTCTCATTCTGGTTCATAACTGTTACACAACTGTTGATAAACCGCTTACAGATTGAATACGGTATGTAAATGTACTTCCAACATTGGAAAAATCTTCATTAGTGTGCTTTTCCATTATGGGCTGGGTGATAAATGGCAAAGAACTCCAGACTTAAACACAGTTTCTCTCTATTCAATGATCAGAAATACAAAAGCGTACAGAGAAAAACTTTCGATTTTACCACCTATATACATCTCTGCTAGACAATGGTTGAGTGGCCGTCGAGAGTAGGTCGATAACGTTTCTTTTTGGCATTGGCCCGCAAGGTCAGAGCCGCTGTTGTTTTATTTGTAGAACATGAAATGAGCGGCGGTTTTCCACTATATCTGATACTCTAGCCTGTTGTCTTTCTCGTTTGTTTGCCGCGAGCACACTAGGAAATGCAAACACAGTTTCTTCCTGGTTAGGATTTGTATGTTGAATTTGTTTGGCTACCTGCAAATATTGGCCCATTGTTTCGGCAAATAACACAACAATTTGAATTCCCTTGTCGCGAAGAGATTTTCGTTGTTACCTCTAATGATATGGCCGCATAGGGATCGGAGGGCTGAGCACGTTCGGCGGACCTCAAGGTCGCTATCAGGCCGATCGTAGCTCGCTAATCCAAAACCGCGGAAGTAAGAGGCCCAAATCTTTTCCTCCCTTCTTCGTCTGGAATGGGGACACATTAACCGAATCTAGGACTCCTAGACCTAGAAAATGAAAAAAAACTGGACCAGCCACAACAAAGAAATACCGACCAGGTGAATAGACAGAGTGGGGGATCTCTCGGCGCAACGCAATCGCATTCTACCCCCGAATTTTATTGATATCCCACCTGGAAATTTTAAATTCTTCACCCTATATCTTTAACATTTTGATCTATATACGTTCAAATAAGATACTTTTCATTTCTATCGTAATTCTCTTTGTCGACTTCAATGAAGAGTTATAATCTGGGTGGACATGTAATTGAATTGGATTCGGATTTCCCGTTTTGATTCTTAAGACACTTCCTTTAATGAAATCGGTTATATATTTATATAGATCACAGGTATACCCAGATTTCTATCTCAGCAATTTAATACATACTTCCAAACATATAGTGATATTTATATATTTAATAGTTATTCTAACAACAAATCTTTTCTTGGTTTGGTTTTATGCGTTTTTAGCGCAGTACGCACGGTTGTTTCACTTCCAAAGAGGTGGTGTCTCCCATAGAATGTTCAAGAATTGCTCGGAAAGCAGATGATAGTATAATTATGAAAAAAAACCAACAATAGCCGCAACAGATCGATGAAACAATTAACTAGTAGCATTCTTATGTTTAACTAATGTCTTTCTCAAATAAGCTTTCGTTACAATCCAACTTGCTTCTTTAAACGTATCTTAAGTAGTAGATTGGACATTAACGAAAGATTATGCAAACAACAATAACAAAACACCAGGCTAGTTAATTCTTAAAGAGCTACTATTCACTTACTTGCTTGTGTTGTTTGATTGGGGTTTAACGCCGTACTTAATGTCATTTCACTCACTAACAAAGACATCACGGGACAAATACATGACACTCACAGGACAATACAAATACATTCATACTGATCAGCTTCCTGTTCCTCTTTAGCTCCGAAAATCACCAGGGCACAGGAAGATCCCTCCAACCTGCCGCCCACTATGAACTTGTTCCATCGATTTAATAAGCAGTATTTTCTTAGCTCTGGACGAAGATTAATTTCCAGCAGTATCAAAACATCTTACATTTTATTGCTGTGCTATTCTCAATTATTGTAGGAATATCAATCACTCAATCAGTAAATGAATCTATCAATCAATTGAACTTTACTACTGAAGCTGTTACGATTGCCACATTATTTTCAATCACCATGTGGCATCAAGTCATCGAAATACAAACATAATCCCATATCATTCAGTTGGACGGAGCGAGCACTAATACAATTCCATCCAACAAACCATGATCGTCAACACTGACCGTGGCTGTACCAAGACTATCACATCCACTACCAATGTCACTTCCACCACCAAACCAATCCCCACCACCACCACCACAACACAATCTCGGTACAACCAGTCACTGCAATTCTATGCTAAATACAGACCATTCTGTAGAAAATGAGTATTGTCAAACAATATTGATTTCCACGATAATAATACCCGGTACAATATACGTGTGGTATGGCTGACAGATTGGTGTGTAACGCCATGCTCCCGGGTATTTCACTTGTATGACGACAAAGCACTCCAACATCAAATGGCCAAACAAATACAATCTGACAATATGTTTGTTTGATCTGGATTTAGCAGGATTGTTAAGGTTATTCACTCATATGACCGTTCACCGCGGCTCAGTGGGTGAAGGAAACCACCCTAGGCACCACTAGCAACAAACAAAGATCACTTGATAGGACAATCAAAAGGCGTAACACAAAGGCATCACCAATATTTCCCTTAGGTATGGGGGCAACATGACGCTGCACTCAATCATACAATATGAAGCGTTTGTTTAGTGTTCTCCCGGTGCTATATCAAAGCGGCAGAACTTCATGCGCCATACAGATTGCCATTACTCGTATTGAGCATACAAGAGAAAGAAAGTGGTTTGTTATAAGAAATATTCCCCCCCCCCCTCCCCCGCTCCCCCTATCTCTCGCCTGTTCCATAGCGATTTTCAGATAGTATCGGCTTTCGAAGATTTCCATCTGCAGAGGAATGTGGCCATGCATGATGTAGACTAACGACCTCCTTCCCAAATCTCAAATTAAAAAGAAAACAGAAGTAAAAATCTGTAACAAAATGTTTTCTGTTGACAACAAGTCAACACCTACTATCAAGGTAATGAAAGGTAAAGATTTGAAATAGAATGGTGATAAAAGAAACCATTTCGTTTAGCAAAGTCGAAAACCAGAAAAACTCGTTTAAAATGAAAATGAAACTGGATCAAATTTAAGATCCCAGTTAAAGTGTGGACTAAAGTAGAATGTCAAGATAATCCGGCGACTGTCCCGTAAAGCCCAGGTATTTATTTTATCATGGACTGAATTGAATAAGAATTCACCGACAAATATAAAAAGAATTTCGAGTTAATAATTGAAATCCTGTGATGATATCATTGACCGTGCTTATTAAAATAAACTATAGTCTAATTATACAATTTCTGGATAACCACTTCTTGTTTTGTAATAGGACACAACGTTTCGATACATATGCCCGTATCGTCATCAGGTGTAAATTAAATATAGTCTGTTACGAAATCCACAATGGGAAATTGCAGCAAGAACCAAAAAGAAAACAACCAGAAAACCCTGACAAAAATGGTATTTAAACAAAATTTGAACAAAAAGTATGTGATATAGAAAACAAGACAGACTTTCTTGCAACATAATAGTCCGCCATCTAACAGGCTTGACGATGATCCTCCGCTAAGGTTAGCGCGCTATTGTGGGCCCGCCCTGGATCAAATACACAGAATCACGTTTAAACCTCTTCGTGCTTTGTTTCAATACGTGTTTGTAAGCCTCGCTTATTGAGCCTTCTCCGTTAAACAGAAGGCAAAACAAAGCAATACATGGCCTTAGATTTGAGAAGTCTTTCCCAAACATCACTGGCTTAGCAACAGACATACTCTGAACTTGGCCGAAATAATGGATGCTTCGTGGAACAAGCTTTTTTTGCAGTAACCGTGGTTTTTATTGATACAGGTTTTATTTATTGAATAATTAAATTGAATAAATTTATTGAGCCATAAATATAAAACAAAAGTCTCCATCCAGATCTGGAGCTCTGGAAGCCCGGGCCATAACAGTTTATTTCACTCATGTAAGGTGTGTTCACAATATGATCACGTGCTGTCTTCATACAACAAGTTAGATAACTGTGGGGAATCAGACACTTTGAAAGCAAACGAATCATACTTGTTAAAATTTCTTACCATAAACGAAGCAATGAGAACTGACAAACGCACCAGTCCTCCTATTCATGTAGCTTGAACATCTTTTATTTGTCGGAGATCAATAATACAACATTTAATAAATTCATACTCGAACAGCTAATTGAGCGGGAAATATCTCTTAATCGCGTAGTGGCAGATATCAGTCGCCTCCGATATCGAATGTTTCGTCATTTGTTGCGACACTGTGGACAAAAAACAAATGTCATCCCAGCTAAGGATATTGCAGTTTGAACGCTGTTTAAATAATAATTCTTGCGCTTGAAAAAAAATGAAATCTTTCATTAAGTGACTATGAATAATCTCTTCGCTAATAGCTCGTGGTAATTAATTAACGTGCTGTATTAGAGTGAATAAGCCCGTAAACGATTTGCACTGGATCGATTATTTTTAAACTGCATAGAAAAATAACTTGATGCAGGCGAGTTTTATCGAGGTCTCTCGCTGTCTCTAATCCACTAAGTCTGTCGTATTCAGGAAGCCCAGATACTATCTAAAACGTTTCAGGTTAATACGCTTGTTGCGACTGCGCACTCTGGGGGCGACACAGATAAAAGACGAAAACAAACAGGGCTTTCTCCAAAAAATTGTCTTTGATGTTTAACGCCATACTTATTGATATTGAACTCTTTTAACGAGCGTAAGTTGTCAGTGTCGGTGTAAAAAACGAGAAGAAACTTTTGCAAGAAGACCAGGATTTCCCGTCATTTTCACTTATATGCCCATGTAGAGCAAATGTCTTAAACTTGTGGCAACCGCTAAGAAAACTAGACAGTTCACTTTGTAATCGTCCGAGCCACGGCTCTGTCTTGCGAAACGATTGATTGGTCCTAAATTGTTGTGCCATGCTTAAGTGTATTTCACTAATGTGATGGAGGTGGACTTTAAAAGACTGCAACACAACCATAATGTAAACAGTTCCCCAAAACAAAAGTATTTCAGAAAATTCATTCCAGTCAGCTCTATTTCGGAATTTTCTCGAATTAAGGTAGTATAATTCAGTCTCTCACTTGGAGTGCAAAGACTGCGAAGACACCGCACGCGATAGGTGAATTAACCAAGATCGTATATAATTGACTAAATACAATTCACCAAGACACGTATTCGCATCTATAGATAGTATATAAAATGAAATAACACAAATAAATCATACATTTGATTAAATAAACAAGTTTATTCTTCAGTATTAATATTGTTCATATTTCCACATAAAATGGTCGATGGTTCTATACAGAAATTTGTACAATACGCTGTTACGTTGTGACTAGTTTTTACATTACAAAAGTAATTCCCTCGACACACAATTGACGAGATTCGAGAAAAAAATATAACAGCCTATATTTCGATGGATAATTTCAAAGTTTCTGGATTTGAGATAAAGGCACATAAAGGGCACTGGAACAAGGCGCTTGGGAGTTTCCCAGCTGATTTATAGCACTATATAGAATTAAATAAATTAACAACAACAATAACAAAATCTTGGGAGAAATGTCATGAAGCTAAATCATATAACGAAGCGAAGGATTTTGTAAGTTTTGGCAAAGGTTGATAACATTTACTTATTTTTTGGTTGTTTATCTGAAAGAACTGGTCCATATTTCGGCACATTTTCTAATTTAAAAAACCCCGAAATAAACTAAGTTGGATAGAAACCGAAAGTTTATAAGCTGGTTAAGGTATTTTTTATTTCTTAACTGGCAGTCTGGACAAACAAACTTGTAGCAGGTTCTGAACCCAGTCTAAAGAAACATTTCAGCAAAAAAAAAAATTCTATTCATTGCACTGAATTAAGTATTTTCATCATTGGAGAGAAATGAACACAAACAGGCAGGTGCTTTGTCACCGTCAGCTTTGACAGTATGACTGGTGTCGTCGGATAGATTAAATAATGTCAAATATATAACATGCATGCATGAACGAAAAAATCAACAGAAGTACGTATGCCATGCACGCAAAAAAAATATGTATATAAGCACAAAAGTAAATAGTTGTTCCAACCGCAACCAGCACGGCGGAAAATAACAAAAAAACATCTTTTTTAATTTAAGGTTATAGATATAATAGCGCTACCATCAAAACGATTGGTATGTATATATATTTATATTGGTGTGAAAGTCTCAGACCTCAAGTCTCTATCGGTTAAATGTCTCTTATAGTAGAAATAAATCTGGGCACTCGGCCCTACGGGGTGAGCATCAACTCAGCGTTTCTCCCACATCTGTCGCTCGGGACCGGCCAACACAAGCGCTCAGGAAGTGGGATGCCTCAACAGGGTTTTCATGCTACTTCCCACATACCCTGTCCCATACACACTGCAGTCTCTGGGGAAGGTCAAACGGTAGTCCAGTAAGGTGACGATTAAAAGGTACAGACTATTTGCATAGCACGATGAGCACACCCGTCCAGCGGGTAGACCCATACAAAAATATATGCATTTCAATGTCAACATTGTTAAATAAAGTCGATGGAATTTGCCATTAAAATGGTTGCCACGTACTCTGCCGTTTGCTTTTCACAGGTGTAGGAACACTCGGGCTATGTTAAATTCATACGTTCCTGTCTCGGAATGGAAGTTCTTCACAGGTACCGTGAACGTTTTGGTTTTACCCCGCAGTTCAGATGTGTCTCTTCATATGTAAAGACAAATGGTCGCTTCGTGAAAACGCCCGTTCACACAAATGGCACTGGAAGGGTCGGTCTCCTGTGTGCTTCCTGTAGTGGCGCGTGAGTTCGTCGGATCGAGCGAACTTCCATCCGCATCCCTTCCAGTTACAATGGTATGGTTTCTCCCCGGTGTGCGTCCGGAGGTGAGCTTTTAGATGGGAACTTTTGGTGTAGGTCTTTTGGCAGCCCGGGTGGGTACATGTATGATTCGTCTGGCGTTTTCGTCCCCAGGTTCGCCGGCCCCGTCTCTTGGGCTGAGGGGCATCAACAGTAGACTGGGGAAGGAGAAGATCAACCAGTTGCGGGGAAGACGGTGGCGTTATCATCTGTATTGGGACTTGGTGCACCATATGATTCTGTGGATGGTGGGCCATCTTCGCCATCAAATGATGTTGCATTAGCATTTGTTGTGTTTGTTGTGGGTGCGGATGCTGGGGTCGATGAACGTGCATCATTCCCATTGCGTGCCGGTAATCTCTGGCCATCATGGTCTTGTCATCGTGAAGCTCTGGGGAGGAGGGTGGGGAAATATGACCGGGTATATAATGCATATGTGAACGTCCAGCTGGAACAATAGTCATCATTCCACTGTAAGAGGCACAGTTATTTACTGGTGGGAATTCCTGTTTAGGTACCACGGTTTTGTATTCTGGGGCCTTCACTGTCACTTGTGGCTGTTGGTCAACTACCATCTGATTCATGTTATTGTCCAGTTTTATATCAGGAATATCAAGAAATGTCGAATGAAAGTCTGGCAAAGGCTCGCTGGTAAGGCCTGGTTCTTGTTTCACTTTAAGACCAGCGTCTTCGGGGTACATGTTATTGTCTACAGTATTTGTTAGAATAAAGTCCAAATCGAGAAGATCGTCGTAGCATTCGCGAGGAAGTTGGTCCCCCGAGTCGCTGTGGATTTGGGATTGCGGCGAAGGTATTGACGGACTGGACATACTTCCGTTCATTCCTGGAGGTGTCATACAGCCGTTTGTAAGAACAGAACTGATTGTCCTGCCGCTGCCATGGTTGAAGGTACCATTGGAATTCATCACAGGTACCTCGGATTGCGAGATCATTTGTACAATACTGCTCTCGTATGGATTGTTGTCGGTGTAAAGAAAGTTCTCAACTTCCTGCCATGGCTGTAACAAGAAAGGGGAATGATTACAATTTTGAAGCAAAGTTAAGACATTAATAAACGAACGGAAATAGTCGAATAACCATTTATTTAAAATTTACACACTAAAATTCTGCCAAGCGACACTCATATTTACATTAAATCTTATCCGCATGAATGCTATTAATCGTTATAATGTAAACAGGGCTCTAATAAATTTATCATCCTCAACATTGTATCCTGTAACTTGCCTCTGGAGTGGTTGTCAATAGTGGGAAACAGACTTGCCATGAACACATTTTGACACGGCACACTTGTAAGATATCGTTAATAATCAGTAGATTTAGAGGTATTTACAGCAATGCTATCTGGTTAAGTTAATTAGACCCGCATAAGAGGATAAAAACGCCGTGGCCATCAGGATGAGCTGATCAAGGTCAGTACAGAGCCACAGAGCTCGATAGCTTTTATCCCCTCATCAAATGATAGCTGGGGTTTATAACCGGTCTTGCTTTTTATACTCGAAGCGTATTTTACCCACGGTCAGACAATAACTAAAAAATAAATAGCCGAGAGAAAGATGTGCTTATTATAAATTTGCAACATAGGCCTACTAGTTTAGACAGAAAAAAAATATTTTCTTTTATTTAGTTTTTTTTTTCGAACGGTCAAGCATTTCAGTTCTCGTCGACTAACAATAGCCGGATAGTAAAATAGCACAAAAGATCACCGATATAGTGCCTGACCAAGCAAGGCATGTACTTTAATGAAATGTCAGAAAAATAATAAAGTCAGACTTCAATGAACATGGCCTCAATCGATAGACGACGTACCACTACTTATCGAATGAATAAAACTACTGAACCCTAACTGACCACTACTATGTAAAGGCCGTCTTGAATGGCTGGGCTGACCACATATGTAAAGGCCGTATTGAATGGCTGGGCTGACCACAGGTGACCGGTAGTGTCTGCCACTGTTGGCCACCGATGCAATTTGGGGACAACTGGCCGCAAGTGCGTCACCTGAAGTTCATATTGTATACACATAGGAACTACTATTTTAAAGTTTCCTTCCCCAGTTCCCATTGTCATAACACCGTGAAACAGAATCGAATTTAACTTAAACTGGTTATAAAAGAAGTTACTTTTAAAGTACCCTAATTATAGTTCCTCGAAGAAACTGGAAACATACATCGCATTAACTGTCTATTAATATATGCATATATAACTATAGTTGCGGAAGTCCGAGTCTATATTATTCTGTTATTTTAGTTTTTAAAAAAGCGCTGAATAATAGAATGCGTAGAATAATATTGATTATTTTGTAATAATGGCTGTCAAGCATTGCTCAATTAATCAACCTTACAACGTCTTATCTTCCTTCAGAAAAAAGTATAACTAATAATATGCTAATCATTGTGAAAATTTAAAACAATTAAAATCTATAAATAAATGGCTGCAACAAATTGCATAAGACTATGCAATCGTGTTAGATACTTACAGTTTGCATTTCACTGGAGTCGTCGTATTTTGACATCATTGATGAATGGTTAGTATAAGTATTTGCAGCTGTCAACATTGGGTCAACAACTTGGGCCATTTCGTTGTTTTGGTATATTAAATCCTATCCTTGTATTCACTTGAATGGTAAATCTCCAATATTATTCCACGAGTTGCCCTCTCTCCGTGATTTCACTACTCTGCTTCAACAAAACACACCGCTATAGTTTATTACTGCCGTATTTACCTCCAAAGCTCTCGTGCTCTGCCAGGCGGCCAAACGTGTTTTGATTGGTCTAGGCTAGCTCGATTTCTCAATATGGCTCGCTGTCTACCTTATTTGGGGCAGTTATTTTTGGTTCGTATATAAGTCTACCACGAACATCGCATAGCTAACGCAGTTAGGTGCAGTGAACAGGCGAGTTAAGTAGGTCCGCTTCCCTCTCTCATGTACAAGTAACTATAGCGAATACAATAAACAAATAGCTAGCCGGGTTAGCGACATTAGTCATCTCTGTACATCTAGACGTGGGAGCGTGTTGTATAAAATGTCAACAGACAGCGTTAATACCTAACGTTTCTCGAACATTCCCTTACAATTAACAATCTCACGAGTTTTCTAAACCAACCAAAAAAGTCGGAAGGTCAATTTGTCTGCTTGTTTCAATCCATGTTGATGTAGTCTCCAGTTATTTTCCCCTCTGCTCTATTTATAGGAATGCTATATTTACGAAGTAGTTGTTGCATCTAACTTTTTATTATCAATTTCTCCAAGCTATGGCGGACATCACAGCAATTTGATTTCATTATTATCCAACTACAATAGTTATAATTTGCTCTGTTAATATTGTTGCATGCAGCATTGGTATATCTCCACTGAGATCTACCTTCGTTTTTAGTAATTACCACTGAGCACCATGTTGATGGAATGCAAAAGAACAGTTTTGTTACCTGTAGATTCTAATACATATATTAAATGCTCCCGAATGGTATATAAATTGTTTTGCTAAGATAATATCAACATAAAGCTCAAGTTAATATTTTAATGCAACATGCAAACTAACTTATATTAAAAGAAGACATTTTTTTTTACATAAAAATAAATGCACGTGTTTAATATATATTTGTACTTATGCTGAATCGGATTAAAGACATTTAACTTTAAATAATTAATAACACAAATAAACAAACAAATAAATGTACACTCTACGCAAATGCTGCGAGAATAAAGCGACTTTGCGCCTAAGACTAAATTCATACACCCCGGAGTTGTTTTTAATATAATGTTAACCATCGCTAGCAATTAATATACTCAATATTTGAGATGCAGTTTATTAAGGTTCAAGGCTGTGTGTCTTTTGAGAAATGTATTTTCTTATCGATAGATTTTTTTTCTTCTATTTTTACGGCGAGTGTGTCAGAATTAGCAGATATCTAGAGACTAAGATAAAATCAGTATAAATAGAGGTATGAAAATACCACCTTGGGGTACACATACTAAGAACACAACTATAAAGCTTTTCAATGTGGGGTTCAATTGTACTGTTACAAAATATGCAATAATATAAATGTCACCTCTAATTTATTTAGCTCTGTGCTTACACCCGTGAATAGATCTTTTAACAAGTATACTTCGTTGAATTTGTCAGATGTGTTGTCATTTTAATATATATCATAAATGAAAGCAGGCGCTATCTTAAAAGGTGTGATGAAAGGAGTAACTTGTAAAACATCATTAAGAACTATTTGCAACAATGCCTTGGCTAAGGAACAACAATCATGCCATAAGGCAATTTCACAGCGAATGTTGTTGTTAATTAATAACACCGATCGTTTCAATTAAAAAATACATGTAATTTATTTAAAAAGAAACGTCTTCAAATAAAACGTGTACACATAGGATATACGAGCAAGAGTGATTTAAAATAAAATATTTTTGTTAAAAATGAGTGTCAAACAGAATATAACATTTTTACTCGATTTACTGTTTTATCTTTCGGTTTTTTTACAAACAAGTTTGCACATTTTTTCTGTTTCTATATTTATCCAAATGTGTATTAGTGCAGCTTTGACCTGAGTTCATTACCATGCCTTTCGAAATCTGATATATTTGTATTTATCCCTAATTACATGGATGTGAATACGATGATTAGAGTCCGATTTTTTTTTACCACAGGACGAAGGTCGCTTGAATGCAAATCAGTTTGTAAACGAGAGAGCCTGGCTTGATTGGAGCAATGAAGAAGCTTAAAGTTTTTGGAGATGCAGATGACAGCGCGTCCTTTAATCCGTCAAAGGAAGAACGTCCATCAAACTGGAACCAGCGAAGGTTCAATGTTTGGTGATCGAGGGGAGTCCAGGCCGGCACTTCGCGGCTTGGCCTTGGCCTCAACTGCTCGCTAATTCGCCTGTGGGCAAACACTGTGCTCAATTCAAGCATCAAATACTAACAATACAACATTTTTGACGAAATGTGGAATTTTATGAACGAAACCGTTAGTGTTTGAATGCTACAAATTTTGTTTCTACCGGAGAAATGCGTATAGTTTCCATGTCAGAGAATATTTACAAATGTAACCTAAATGATACTGTTATTTTGTTGGTAAATGTCCTATTTGACGAGACGCTACATATTCAAGATCGGTAGATAATATTGTATAAATTTATAGCTATATACACTGATGACAATATATGTATCAATTTAGCTTAACGTGAATCTGTTCACTGATTTATACAACACGTGCTTTGGATACACTCAAGAGATATATACATTTTTTGAAACGTTGCACATTGCATGTCCAGACCAGTTATAATTAACTGTACAAGTTGCGTGCAGCAATTTGGCCTAGCTGTTTGATCTTGGTTGAATCATGAAAGAAAATACGTGGACCACTGAAGATCGTAAAATTCAGTTCTAAAAGCGCCTGTGCCTGTCTCTTTTTGTGTGCGTGTGTCCGTGTTTTTAAAGTTTTGGTTTTTAATGTATCTAATATTCTCTTTTTCTTAAGTTCGTTTTGTAATGGTGACCGGAAGACCATCCCGGCGCAAGAATTTTTATTCAAGTCACAAACCATTTCGGTACATAATGCGTAGGGGGATCGCTGACTTCAAAACCTTTTATTCCTTTTTTGTTTTCATTGTGGGTGATTTACAGGTATAGCCTCGAAGTACTCAAGTCAGTTCAAATTGTGGCGAGCCACTTATGCTGAAGGGCTCGGCAAACAATTGTCAGATTTCGAGTAATGAAGACCGGTTGTGGGGCTGCCTGTGATCTGCATGTCTTCTAAGGGATAAAGAATAAGATCACTTGCGGTGTTAAACGTTGTAACTCTGTCATAGGTTGCACTTCTGTGCATTTGCCGTGTCTTTTGACTGTGTTAAGTCCCGGCTGCCATTGTACGGTATTTTCACTGAGAGTGGTATATTTTGACACAACCACGCTTAAGAGCATTTCATTGAGTAGACGGTGGTGTACTGCTCATGACAAATAAAAAGCCTCATTAACGCATCCAAAATTATGAATTGTTTTGCTTTGCTAGAAAATTAAGTACATCCAAAGCTACATAAAGACAAAATGTATATACTTGAAACGCAGTTAAACCTCAAATCAAGTAATCAATCCGCTAAGCAAAGAACGTGAGACGTAAGGTGAAAAACACCTCCAAGTATAATTTGTTCCCGTCCTCAACCGTTTCCAACCCCACCCATAACCAACCATCTCTACAATAGAAAAATTCTTAACATCAGTATTGGGTAATACCAAAATAACAAACACTTCAGATGTATTTTAATCTTCTAGAATAAGCTGGACAGTTTATTTGAGCTCATTTATGGCATGATTATATAGACAATATTCCATATATTCACTCGCTTTGGCAGATGATTTCCAACATTGTTGATCTGAAAGTTCCTCATGCTGTCCATTAAAAAAAGGGAATTTATTCTTATACTTTGTCGTTGTTGTTTTTTATGCCACTTTACATTTACCTTAATATGACCTTCACTATAAAAGGCAGTTTGTTAATTACAATGATGCTTCAGTTGACCTGATTCAGTATAATCAGTGGTTCGCTTTTTACGTCTGATAATAATGGCTGACATTGGAGTCGATTTTGTAATATGCTGGTCTATGGCCAGACACTCATCCCGGCCTACTGAGGTAACAAATAGACGGAAAGCGAAACAAACAAGATTTAATTGCTCCTTATCGATCTTCCGCGGTGCTGAGGGATTGAATGTAGATCAATTTGGCATCTTTACGACAAGTGGATCGCAGCGGAAACCCGACGTGTTAGGAGAAAACGACCGGCTACACTTTTCAGAGTTTTCTCACGCCGTCTAATTATTTTATCAGGTATCGCGCATACAATGCGCCTCTGAAAGACTGAGCCGTTGTCAATAATCATATGTCGTTGAGCCGTATTCGCTTCCACAAGCATAGGTAGAAGGCGAATCAACTTATCGGCTGTTGACAATGCATCTCGGGCTCTCCAATGAGGTGTCATCCAAGATACCCTTTGTTTGCATTTAATTGCTTTCTCTGTACGCTGTAGAATTGTATGTAGCTCGACACAAAACCTACAGTTATTTATCTCACTATCAAACAACAAAGCATTCAGGTCATATGAGAGAGAAAAAATAAAAAAGTACAACAAAAAATAGGTCATCGATTATTAATCGATCTCAAAGAACCGTATGAGCGCTTTTCAAAACTATTATAATCAAATCTTATCACTCCAGATATCAACACAAAAAAGCGTATGTATATATACAGTTGATTTTTAAATGGTATTTATTGCGATGACCATTAAGCTTAATTATGTTATGTTAATCATAAATTTGTATAAACACCGCATTTGACAAGTTTATAACTAATTATTGATCAAACTAGCACAGCGATGTCGCTTAATAAAAAACTATGCTTCATCTCATGTTCTAGATAAACTCCCAAATCGTCACCATAATAAAAAAAAGTGCCTATGTCAGTTTTTGACCAATTTCATATTTTTGCCTAAATCAGCTGTACATCACGAGAGGCACCTTTTGTGAAAACTCTTACCACAAAAACTAACTTTTAAAGTGTTGGAAATCAATAAGATAATTGACTGAGTCAAGCATGTGACATAGGCAGATTTAACAGTTTTTTTTTTCAATTTATCTCAAAAGTGGTAAATATGACTTAGGCATTTATTTCATAAGGGTGACGAAATACAAACGTTAAAATAGATTTTAATTTCGAGTTGGTAGGGGTAACTTACAAACATCTCGTAAGAAGGTAGTTACCACTTACAATATACAAGGTATAGGAGATTTGTAATCACTATTTAGCAAACAAGATATTCGGCATGGATTTAGAATAGATCAATCTGCAAAACTGGTACTTCACAAAAACATAAATTAGCCAATGCGCATGTCCGCTAAGAAGAATGTGAGAAATCTGCATACACAAATACCTGTGTTATAGTAGACTGCTATGTGTTGGACATTTGATTTAAATTGTTTGGGGTTTAAATCATAACTAAACAGATGCGTTAAATGTCACAACAATCTATCAGGGGACAAAATTAGAAAATTGACAATATACAGCGACAGAAACGCCTGTCACACCAACCAACCCCTTTTGTTAACAATGCGGCGAATTCAAGTCTTATTCTTAAAAAGTAATACACTTTTAAAATAAACATCAACAAAAATAACAAAAAATGTGAGCGAAAAAAGAAAACAAAGATTAACAGTAAAAGACGTTTCAGCAGATGTTGAAGATATCAGTGTATTACATTTATATCACCGATTTGACATTACGGATCAAATGTTGGTTTTGTCCGCCAAAGCGAAACCCAAATGTAAGACAACTGAGAATTAGAAATAAAATAAATACATAGAGTACAGTTAGACAGCGATCTACATTTCTTCAAATTAATAATATCACCTGAAATGAATAAATTTACGTTAAAACGGAAATGTCAAATACAGATTTAAAGGATTGTTTATCTTTGCTGAAAGCTTTGCTGAGATTATTTCTAATTTACAAATGTAAGATAAAAATAATGTTCCTCGGGCAAAGTTTAATTGAACTTAAATTAAAAAAGGTGTTTTCAAAGTTGAGTCAGCGACACATGTACATATATAATAAATGCATAACCTGATACATTTACACAGAAAATATTAAGTTTTGGTTCACAACCCTTAGGTAAATTCAGTGATAAAATTCAATGGACAAATCAATCAATCAGTCAATCAATCAGATATCAATCAAGCGGCCAAAGAAGCTAGCCAGTCAACAAACTAACATTATAAACAACATAACGACTAAAAACAAGCAAAACAACAAAACAAAGCAAACAAACAAATTATAAACAAGCAAAACAAAAACAGAGAAAAACAACAACAGCCCATACAGAACAGCCAATAAAACAATCATATAACCAGCCAATCATTCAATTCACCAATAAACAAACTGGTTTAAAATGTTGCCGTTATAATTGACGTTTTGAACTGCACCTAACACTATAGACTTGTTAGGTTTGAACAATCGAGAATCGAAGTGTAAGGATGGGTAAGCACAGCGTGGTACATATCAGATGGCAGTTCAGTCAGTGTAATAATAGAGTAGGGCACCCAGAACTGTCCTTAAAATACCGTAATAAACTTTCTAAACCAAAAAGAGGTTACGGCTAAATTTACGAAGGATTCTATTATCATCCTTTCATTCAATCACATACAGTATTTGAAAACATTGTAGTCTTTGAAGAGAAAATTACAAAGAAAAATCGTGCACTTCCACCTACGTGAGCTATAAATAGCTGTAAACATTGCCACGTGATGTCGTGTAGCAAAGTCGTAAACAAAAAAAGACAACTTTTTTTATTCTTTTATTGCCTCATTTGTTCTTGAAGAAAAATATGCATTTATTCAAAATATGCAATATATCCTTCCGTGTTGTTTATTAATGAAAAGCTTATTAATAACCGAATAGTAATTCCCAGCTAAACTGCTTTATAATACGACTAAAAGATCAGTCGACATCGAACCAATAGTAATGTTTATATGTTCACCCACGCGTCTGAAACCATGACGACTACAGGACTATATAAGCAACATGTCCAAAATTATCCCATTCTAGAAGAAACTTTCTGCACGAACGGAAATATTTGATACTGGGATATTCTTCAAAATACAACCTACTTAAAACGAAACACTTAGATAAGCACAGTTACCGGGTTCTCCTTAGAATACATTTTAGCCAACAAAGAGTTTAGCAAAACATTTTATTTATGAAAACCCTAAACAGTATTATATAATTTATTCCATTTGTTTGGATAAGAGCATGCTACTTTTGATATTACATCATATATCTGATTTTTCTAGAAATTAAACACACTGGCAGGGCGGGTTTGACTACTTCTGGGCTATAAGACAAACTCATCATGCAGGGGGGACAAATTTATCGCAATCTTGGCTCGTACAAAATATATCTACAGATACCCGTGGGCCCTAGGCCAAGGGTCTTCTTTGCTTGATGATAAATCCGCCCTTGCACACTGGCACAGGGATTTCGATTAATTAGATCTCAGATTCTAGATAAACTCCCGCGCGGAGACAAATTTCTAAATAGATCTTAACCCCGAGTTGCTATGGTTATCCGACAAGCATCTCGAGAGAAAGTAATTAAAAAAGCATACTTGAACTGGAGTGTCTGCTCTTTTGTTTGTAAGGAACGTAGAAAGATGATGTAGATTGGAAAGATGGCGGTGTTACGCCGCGAAATGTAATAAATATGCCAAATGTAAAAATTGTTAAGTTTTGCGTTAACATTCCAGTCCATTACAACCCGATACATAAAAATCGTTATATTTTGCGTTAACTCTCCGTTTGTGTTCAACGCAAAATAGAATTATGTAACATGTGACTGTAAATGCAACAATTAATTAGTTCATTGATTGGCCGATTGATTTATTGATTGATTGATTCATCGGTCGGTGCGTGACTGAGATGGTGGCTTTGTTAAAACAAATTTTCCACATTTCTGAGCCACACGTTGAAGTTGGATCGAGTAACCCGGAGTTCCAATTTCATTATCTGAAAATAACAATGCACGGGAAAATCTTCAAACATCTTTTCACACACACTAAACAAACAACAATCAGATTGCCTTACTTAAATTTTGGCTTTCCGGTGCAAGTGTACAATGATTTAAATGACGTAAAACAACGATAAAATATATAGATAACTGTGGTCGAGAATACAATTGTATTATTAACGTAGCTTGAGCAATCTATTTCCTTTTGTGGATTTGAATGACCCGGGTATAGAATATTCTAAATCCTGGTCCGGATGCTCCTATCTGTTCGAGGTCCTTAAACACAAGTGGTATATATGTTAGTAAACTGAAGTGTGACGTACTCGTTTGATTAATGGCATTAGTAATTAGTCGAATACTCTAGATTTCGCGACTAGCCCACACCAGTCCACTTTTAGAACATATTCGAGTGTGTAAATATACCAACAGACAAAAATGTCGACGATGCTCAAAGTCGTCCATTTGTGTCGCCAGTTTCAAACATGTATGCATGCCAACACTAGTGAATTAACGCAAAATAAAATACTACTATGCTGAAATTAAGTATAGCATGATCTTATCCGGAACAGATATTCTCATTGCTGTAGTCGTATCAAAATATTGGAATACCTGGTTTGATTAGCCTCGACAAACATAATCCTAAATATATAATTTAATGTAAACCCTAAGAATATAATGCAAGTTTTCTATATAGATAATTGAAATGCTCTTAAGACTACCTTCGCTTATACGAGTAAGGACATGGTGTGATTTACATAGGCTTTTAATTGTAATGATTCGAAGCGCTTAGATTCAGAACATAAGTAAAATTGTATCAAAACACATAAGTATTTACATATTCCGTAAAATTCAGTTTGATTTATTTGTGTTATATGAGAATCAAAAGGATTTTTACAGATCAAAACAATTTTTGAAAAAAAAAAATTTGAAATTTTTGTTTGGTCCCAACCTCTAGTTTGTAGGTTAAGAAAAAAAAAAGCTTTTTAATAACAAATGAAAACTTATTTTAAAAATAGGGGGGAAAAGAAATTTATATATTTATTTGGAAGCAAGTAAAATGTATATTTCTATGTACATGGATGAAAACTCCTGTCGTTCAGCGATGAGTTCTTGTAGCTCAGTAAGATAGAGTGCTGGATCTGTTCTAAGCCAGAGACACGAGTTCGTATCTTGGTGGAGTCAAGACAATGATTTCTGTATATTAATATCACGTATACAGATATATTTATATATTTATTGCCCTAAAGCTCGACTTATATTGGTAATTGGCAATTTAATAAATACCAGACGGACATAGAAAATCCGATCGTGGAAAGGGATAAATCCTCATTACGGATTTGGTACAATTAGACATTAGCAAATTAATGCACTGATAATATTAATTACTTAGGTGGAAAAGCACAGGGAGAATAGATTAATTAACATTGTAAGCTGGAATTCTTAGTGCGGGTAAATCAGCGTCTATATCCTCTCATCGACACCTGAGTTAATTGCACTTTGTCATGGCTGGCCTTCTTTAACTTCACGTTATAACGTAGACATTTATTCCTATCCATTTCAATAGCATCTTTGTTAGTTGAGAGTTAACGCTCTCTTTGGAAGAACAAATAATACCTCATAGAAGTCAGTTGAGGCAAGAAAGGGAATTTGCTACAGTAGAGCTCATGTTTTGCTTCGGTCGGAAGTCAGTCGAGTCCCAAACGGGAAGAGCCTATGTTTTGTTTCGGTCGGAAGTCAGTCGAGTCCCAAACGGGAAGAGCTCATGTTTTGCTTCGGTCAGAAGTCAGTCGAGTCCCAAACGGGAAGAGCTCA
>JARDVA010321720.1:0-10673 GCA_030265315.1 Mopalia swanii | reverse complement strand
GGGAAGAGCTCATGTTTTGCTTCGGTCGGAAGTCAGTCGAGTCCCAAACGGGAAGAGCTCATGTTTTGTTTCGGTCGCACAATAATCGCCTAAAGATTTTTTAATCAAACAGAGAATAAACAATTAGGTTGTTGAGATTTAATCCGAAGGCTTTTAATTGGAGATCAACAACGAGCAAAATTTCACTTTATTATCTTACTATATCACTCAGTAAAGTCAACCCTTCTTCTTTCAATGATAAACAAGAATTTCCTTGACAACGATGTCAGCTGTAAAACTACCTGAATGTCCTTTCGTCGAGGTTACTTCGTTACACAGTATACAGTTCACAAACGACCCAACTAGAGCTTCTTTTTTTTAACCTATAAGATCGTTTTACAGAACAAATTAAGGCCTATTTACTTGCAAAATAAAAAGACCTGTCCAATGTAATAAATTGCATTCAGAATAGGAACAACTTTTAATTTAACTGTTTAAATCAAATTTAAAAACCCATCTTTTACAAATTGACATGGACTGAGACATCCTCCTTTGCTGTCTATATTTACATGTCTATATATACGTTCGTATTTTTATCTCATCCTATTCACCTGTAAACATATTTACCGTTATACTTATCTATTCAATTCTTTTGTCAGCCAGATTCTTTTCATAAATGTGATAAAATAAGCCCATAAGGGTTTCTGTTCCCGCCAAGGACATCCATGTATTTAATTTTTATTATCACTTTAAATTATGATTAACAATAAAAATAAAATTGATTCTAGAGAATACATATTTTTATAAACTAAATTTATGTTGCTTTTCTCATACAACTATCAATTATAATTAATTATTGTATTGAAATATTTGGTGAAATAAATGAAATAAAACGAAATTCGATAGGCCTTAAATTCAATTAGAGTCTAAGACTGCAAAAGAGGGAATGATTCGATCTATATATTATATTGAACATTTATAATTCGAAGCTTTTCATTTGAACCGTCCTTGACATTGACCGTTGTGTAGTAATATTCGGTAATTTTCAGTAAAGTGTGCGGTCGTCACACGACGATTTACAACTGTATAAATACACCGGGACTATATAATGATGCCACGCTGCTAAAGGTCAGTACAATTTTTGTTATAGAGTTACTAACAAATTTAATAATTCTTAAATCAAAATTTTCCCTTTTTACGCACTGCAACATTCTTAAGCTTCTGCAGGTATTTTTGTGTCATTTAAATTTGCTTTTGGTGAAAGAGATAAATTTGGCGATGAATATTTTCAAAACGGAAAGTCTTGACAGATTCTCATAACATGGATTGATGCCTATAGAAGTGCGGTAATTGTATTCTTCAAATTTCCTTAAATTGTATGTTACAAACTTCCTTCATTTTAACCTGTAGAGCATTAACTGGGGGCTGATATGCTGTGTCAGGTCTGCGGTTTTCGCACGCTCACGCGACATGCGATAGACAAATACCATCCCACAAACCAGGTATAGCGTTTTGGCGGCGAGTGGTAAATAATACGGAGTACGACAGCCGGTTGTGACCACAATCTGTCTCACTTTTGTTTATAATTCAAGACCGACGTGTGTTCATCCTTAGTTTAAACTCGTAATATATTTGAAAGCTTTGTTTTTCTTTATTGTACAAGCTCTATACTTTATCTGACTTTTTCATAGATATAGTGAATTTAAATTAAAAATGAAAAATGTATGTTCTTATAGATACATACCGATGTCTATTTAACACTCTTGTGGTAACTGCTTTAAAAGATATTCCTGATCTGGTTATTTATTTACCAAAAATACCAGATATCACAACCAGGTGGTTGCCTATGTGCAAATTGAAAAACGAGTGACACTTCTCTCCTTCCATAGATAGAGGTTATTTCTGTACAAGCCTAAGTAGAAAAGGAACCCTCTAGATATAACAGTAGGTTAAAGATGCAATATTCTGCACCTTTTGTTACCCAGAATTACACCCACGAAAATACCCGTACGAAAAAATGCACATCCGGATTCATTTTCTATTGGTTATGACGTTCACTTACAAACATTTGTCAATACAAGCCTACGTTAATACGTAGAAGTCCTTATCTTTATGACGACAGAGCTGTAAATCAATCGCATTGCCCCTTCAAGTATATGCAGGTGCTATAAGGTATGTTTGTTTTAGCCGACTAAAGAATTCAATGGTCAGAAACCCCTTCACGGCAGTCTACTCTATTTGTTATTGAGATAGCTTAAGCTATCCATTAGACTTCAGGCAAAAAGATACAATAAAGTCCACAACCGCAAACTTAGAACAGGCTGTATCCAGGGGCTCTAATATTGAGGGGGACTTTTTAATATACAATGCTCTTGGCCTGTATACAGATCAATTGGAGCAAAGTGTTTTGTTTATACAATGAACGAATTGAATTTAACTTCTATTAGCTTTTCAATAGATAAACTGTGGTATTCAAGATAGATGCACATTGAATTAGCCCATTAGAAATACCGATATAAAATATATCGGTTTGTGTTGTAATGTCGTGCTCAAGATCGTTTCACTTGTATAATGAGGGTGGACGATAGTTAAAACAAGGATGGACCCTGATAGAAGCATGGGGAGGGCTCTTGATAGATAAAACCAGGACGGATCCCGATCAAATTAGGGGGGGGGGGAGAGCCAGATAGATAAAAACAAGAAAGCATATAGGTAAAATTTGGAAGTCTCGATATAAGCCTGTGGGGTGGGCTCCCGATAGATAAAACCACGGCAGATCCAGATAGATAAAACCACGGCAGATCCAGATAGATAAAACCACGGCAGATCCAGATAGATAAAACTACGGCAGATCCAGATAGATAAAACCAGGAAGTCTCCCGATAGAACCTGGTTGGCTTCCATTAAACCAGTATGGGTCCCGTTAGTATCGCGAACCCACATTTTCATCATGGTCAAAATAATGAAAATGTTTCTTCATCCCTATTACGATAGTTTGTTTGTTTGATTATGGTTTTACATGGTACATGTATTTAAGGCTATCTCACCCATATGACGCCGTGCAACTCCACGGGCAACAAATGGAAGACAAGACAATCGCAAAGAACGACATCGCAAACAGATCGACTCGGTATTGCCCTTAGCTCTCATATGTTCTAAGCAATAAAAAGCTCCCTCCAAACCGATAGTACCTTGGTACGAAAGAAACTAACAATAAAAACTGATAGTGTCTTGTTCCTGTTATTTATACAAGACACAATTCTAGTAGATATTATATTGGTCCGGTATTCATAGCCATTCCAACTTAGTTCTGACTAAAACGTATCGGCTCGGATCTTGTATTAAAAGGAATGAACTAAACCGAGGTAAAATGTCCAAGAAATAAAAGTTAAATTAAACCGTACGAGTTTGTCCAATATCAACTGGGGAACAAAGCTTCAATGCCGGTTGTACAGCCTTCCCTGCGAGAATTTCCTTCTGCACAAGATTGTCTCAGCGAGTTTAGTTATATTTGAAGATCTGTTTATTGTCGTGTCACGAATCTATGACACCAACACACTTCAACGCTAAAGGATATTGGTTCGAGCAGCGGACCTATTTTATTTGCAGTGAAAGGGATGCATTCAGAGATGGTATGGACTAAGATTGTCTTTTATTGCGTTCAGCATGGCCCTGTCTATAGGGCAGGTAAAACACGTGCTTAGACGAACCGCGAGACTTTGCTCGTACAGGTAATTGACGAATCGCAGAGAATTAACAACGGGGCTTATTATTGCGGTACTGTATTAATCAAGCTTTAGCCGATCATCTGTGTTTGCGTACTACTTGTGATATTTGCATTGCGTCGATGGCTGGTCTCAGCGCGGAACCGCGAACCAATGTTGGTCACAATAAGCCACACGCGATGACAAGATGCTGTCAAACGCAGGAACCATCGCCCGCGATCAATATGCCGATAAAATAGGTTCTGTCGCGGCAGGTCTTATGTAAACATTATCGCACGCCAAATGAACATTTCGCTTTAAAGCTTCGCTCGAAAGTCCTGCAAACATTTTCATTTCTAACTGTAAACCAATAGTTGGCGTATTATCAATTGTTCAACTTGAAGTGATAATGAACAATGACCTACAACAGAAAGCACTCTCTCCAAGCCAAGGGCTTACCACTCAAGCACTTGAAGAAACATATAAATTGTAAAACAATTATTTTAAAATAAGCGCAATTAGATCTCAAGTATTTACGAAGGTTCAGTGCAAAGGTAATAAATTTATTAAAACACAAACGTTCATCTCCAGGACATTAGACAGACAAAAAATGGATTTTTGTCAAAAGCAAAAAAAAAAACAAAAAAAAATGCATTTGGAGCCCTGAGGGATCCTTAATACTTCATCGGATCAGCTTCGTAGTGCCCCTCAACTCGCCGCGGAGAGCACCAAGGCAACAGAAAAATCTATCCGACTGACTACCAGCCTGCCCACTATAATATATACATGTACATGACTTTTTGTGATTGCAAATGTATTGTAACAATTCTTTAATAGTTCAGAATAGTATATAATAGCAGCGTTAGATTAGAGCTCATCCGCACTTAAAATTCGCGCAAAAAAGGAAAATGCAACTTTCCAAAATGGATTGTTTCAGGTTGATGTGTGATGCTAATAGCAGCGTTAGATTATACTTCATCTGCACTTAAAATTCGCACAAAAAAAAGAAAACACAGCTTTTCAAAATGGATTGTTTCAGGTTGATGTGTGATGCTCTATTTGTTCCAATCTCAATCATAGAATCCGCCATATTTGCTTCATAAATTTAAAAATGGTTTTTTCAAATATGTCTGCAATAATGTTCGTCTTCAACCCGATATTAATTGAGGAAAACTGACTAAGTACTTATAACCGGGACCACTCAAGAACACCGTGACAGCAAAGAAAGCAATAATAAAAACGATGTATGTTGTTCAATACGTTTTTGTTTGTTTGTTTGATTTGGGTTTTAGGCCGTACTTAAGGTTATTTAACTCACATGATGGTGTACCAGCCCAATTGTGGAAGGAAATCACATGCAACAAACTAGAAAGGACAATCACAGGACGTAATACAATCAACATCGAAGACATTTTGACATTGAGTTTACCCTTAGCTCTTGGAACGCCAGAGCAACAGGAAGTTCACCTGTGTTTCAAAATAAAAAAAAGTTTTATATAAATTACGTGGCAAAACTCGAGACTGAAAACACTTTAGATTTTGGGCGAAGTTCTGGCTTAACTGCTAATCTTCTTACAGAGATCCTTGACTTTGACGGTCTTTGTGAATGGGTGACCAATGTTTTGTCCAAGCTGACAACCGGTCTCTGTAACGGTTGAAGCAAAAATGCGGATAGCCTTGACCTAAAGCGTTAGAGATTGACCTTCGCGAATCGCGGGGAGTCGTCATACTGAACAGCCTAATGCGGTTTAAACATTGTTCCATCGGCTGAGACCAATTCCACTGGATTCCGTTAAACTTCACACAACAATGGCCCACTTGATCTTCCGTAAACACCACAGTTATAATGTCACAGAGACAAAGTGTTAAAGTGTGGATAAATGTAGAGACAATTCCATTATTTTCTATTTCGTTTCTTTCCATTGTTCTTTTTTTGACTTTGCCACATGTCTAATTCTCTTGTTTCACCCGCTCACAAAACATTAAGTGTTTTTCTGTGTTGGAAAATTAATCTTCCCTCGTGACTAAATAAATACCGTATGACCATGCTTGAAACGCTCTGCCCTCGTGACTAAATAAATACCGCATGACCATGCTAGAAACACGCTTCCCTCATGACTAAATAAATACCGAATGACCATGCTAGAAACACGCTTCCCTCAGTACAATTATTCTTGAAACAACAAATTTTATTGATAGCCCAACCTGACTGCGAAAGCAAGAACTCACGACCAAAATATACATAGCTGCCAATAATACATGATTTTAAAAGAATTTTTATTAAAATGCAAGTGGATTTTATTGTTTGATTCTGGCTTTAGGCAGTACTAACTCTTATTCCTCCTATATGACGGGGTCCCAGCCCATTGGGTGATGACAACTACTGTCAACAAACAAATACATTACAGGACAATCACAGGACGCAACAAAACAGACCGGCTTCCTACTTCCCCTTACCGCCGAGAGCACCAGGGCTAGGAAGCCCCCACTCAGGTCCCATCATGTAGAGACCCACTATCTATATTCTAATACGGGCTCATGTGTTATTTATATGATTAATTGGCTAATTGGTATTTTACGTCGTGCTTAACGGTATTTCACTCATATGGCGGCGGTGTATCCAAACATAGTTACTTATGTGGGGTAAAATGTAACATGGCAGATGTTCCAGAGAATGAGACGTGATATTGGTAGATGTCCAGGTAGAAAACGTCCCGAAACCGATTACAGATGTGTTAGATGATAAATCAACTACAGAAAAAACCAACCGCAAAAAGCTTATAAGAAATTAAATAATTTACAACAGATGACTTGTCAAAACGTTTTTCTTGGTTGTAGGGTCAATCCCATTAGTTCACACCTCATACGTTTGGCTGACCGATTATTTATTGTCAATTAACATTAGCATTTATTTTGAAATTCAACGTTTCGCGAATCTGTTTTAATACATAGTACATAACATACATCGATTCATGGTATTGGACAGATCGCTACCTGATAGTTTCGGTATATTTAGTTTCTGCGTAGATATGATTTTACTGTATCACTTGTAATTGGTAATCATGTTTCCGCACAAATTCTGTCTTTGTTCGAATAAATGAAAACGTCTTTGGTGTTTCCCGGAAGACATTTGAGGTCAAGTGTTGTGACAGTGGCCCATTTTCGGATCAGAGAACAATGTCGAACGTGGAGACACAAAAGGAAAGCAAACCAAGTGTTCTATATAGAAGCGTCATGTGGAATGTGGAGTGGAACTGTGGCTGTGACAAAGCTGGGGATAAAACTTGGCCAAATTCAAATTTCAACACACAAAAGAGGTTGTATTTGGCCCAAGAGCTCGGAAAGCAGCACAGCCCTGAAAAGCCGCCATAAAGATCCCGGAATACCGGAGTTAATCGTAGTTCTGAATTCTGTATTTGCACAGCCATGCCACAAAAATATATCTCATCGAGAGCACTACATACTTTATGGAATGACATATGATCGCCATATCTTGGCAAGGAACTTAAAAACACCCCGTTTTAAAACTAGGGCACGCTTTTCCCATTAATATCGCAACCCATTCAATATTTTTTTTAGATTTGAAAACCTGTCACAGGACTTGGCCTTAGGCCAGACAAAACAATTACAAGTAGGTTCGAGCCCGTGTTGTAAAATAATTGATAATTGCTAGCTTGACCGGTGCGATTTGTGGTATTGATTGCAATGGATTGTCCTAATTGTTTCGAGCTCTTTTCTAGATCAGGTGAAATACCACGAAAAAAGGGTGAATCTTACTTCATATCATACCGTTAAAATACACCTATGATGATGCCTCAAGGCTTATACACGTGGAAATTGTAGCCAGAAACGTTGTGTAAAAAAAACTAACTTTATTCTGGAGAAAATTCTCCGAAATAAGCTATGGACATTGTGAGGTCGATATTTCTTCAATTTACGCGTTCTGCTTAGGGTTAGTTTTTGGTTTAGTATAAACCCTAACCCAGAGCTATGAAATTGCGTTTTGCCTTACTTGACGAACATGTCACATTGTTGAACAACAGCGGTTCATAACCTATACATACTCTTTGGCGTATAAACAAGAGAGAAACCAGATTTTGTATCGGCCAAACGTAGAAAGAACAGCCAGAAACACTGGTATGGATGTATGCAGCGATGGCTGTTCTGTATGAACTTCCGTTTGCCTCCCTCTTATGGTATATCTGTCTGATTGTGCAATAGTTATTATTGTCGACACCGCGCTGTTACATAACATTGTCAGGTTCTGCTCTACCGTTTTTCGATAGTCTTGTAAAGTCAGGAATACGACTTGCTTGTAATAAGTGTACGTTTGCTAGTACTGTTTCGGTATTTCTCCAACAAAAGTAGTCCTCTGAATAAACCGGTCAATATTACTGCTTTATAGGCCAACGTCGAAAAATTGGGAGAAAACACAGTTCTTCAGAAGGCGAAGAAAAAGAAAATAAAACCCCAGATATCTTTATTTCCACATGCAACTTGCAACATTTACTAACTATCTACTCCCACGATTGTTATTTTTAGGGTGGGTTACAAGATGGTGTGTCTGAACATTGTCAATGTCAAGACGAAAGCAAGAATGGCATAGATTCTCCGTTTCCAAAATTGCCTTGTTAATTCATCATAAAATGTGTACATTTCGTATTATCTGGCCATTCCAGAAAAACTATCATTTCGCTTAACCCAATGGTAAGTACTTATGTATGTTGGAATATACTGAATTATTGAACTGAGTAAAAATAAAAAGTGAACCAAAATCAGAAACATAAATTGCAAATATAAGGTTTTATTCTCCTAAGTGTACTATATTAAATATCAAAAATACAAGTTGAAAACAGATATTACACAAAGGGCATATTGCTCTTATTAAAAATATAACTTAAGGACATAGAGATCAATCGAAAGTGTTCGTAAATGGAAGACATGTTGAATAACTTAGAGGGATAAACCTCAGTAGGTGAACAAAAAACAGAAATAATAAAATATTAACTTCTTTGAGGCATTTAGAAGCAGGGATAGTAACATAACAATGTATTTTTTGGACTTACAACTTCGAAGTTGTACATCCACAGCTACCTTGTTATGTTAATAAAATATTGTTCATTTATGTGTCATATTTTGTATTGAGATCAGAACTGAAGGTGTTTTCAATAAAAATCACACTGGGCAAACTGGTTAGCGAGTAGTCTATACTGATTTTCAGACTTCTTTGTATTTTTTTTAGCAAAAAATTCAAATCTGTTTTGTTGCTTTTTCGTTAGGATTCTGTATCTTCCTCTGTATACTTCTATTTGCGATCGGCTTGTTTTAAAGTCAGTAACACGATCGTCAAATAAAGAGAGGCACATCTTCAAGGTTAGGCCGCTCGCATCGACGACAGCGAGCCGACAAACTGTTCCAGTCTGTATGAGGAACAATAGACAGCCTGCTATCCACTCTCCGCGACATCTAACAAAGAAAAACATTCAACAGAGTGAAACGATTATCAGAGGTATGTTAAATGTTGAAAAATCTCAATCCGAAAACTAAGAAGAATACGGTTTTTTTTTTCACAAAGAGCTAGACAGTTGTTCAACAACAACACAGTTTCGACGTAGCACATCCATGTCTGGGTAGACCGCGCTGTTATAGCAATCTTTGAAAGAAAACAGTAAAGCAATAAACTAAATCTTTATCAAATTTGTAAACGAAAATTAAAAAAAACACAAGCATTTCATAACAGAAAAATATTGAAATTATCGATATTAAATTTAACTGTTGAATAAAAGGTCAGTAGGATCAAAGGCAAAAATAACATCATTATTAAATCGATTAAACAGGAAAAAAAGAGAAAAAAATAAAAATATAACATAATTGAGGAAAATAAACAAGGTGTTAAATAATTAGCGATTTGGCCAGTTTTGAATTTCGAAATTGCACAGATTATAAATTGACAATATTTACAGAAAAATTAATCGCATCAGATTGTGGTATTGAAGGGCAAGAAAAAGACTGAACAAATTTAATTTGAGCGAGCTAAGCGTAAACAACAAGCAGCGACGGCATGCAAGTAAACATCAAGCAGCTAGGGTATGCAAGCCTAGTCAGTAGTGGGACGTATATATAAAGGGGATAGCGATCGGAGAAGCGGCCAATAGCATCGGTCAGGCCGGGTCAAGGTTAAGCTCTTGACGGCTGAAGGTCCGGCATACATTCCCAGCTTTGTGCATACCCCGAACTGGACAAGGGATTTTGAATATCCCTTTGTAATCTGACATTTCACTGCCGACGAGATTAATAGACCCGCGATTCTTGAGCATACTAGAAGGCAGTGAATCGGCTTCACCATGCATGTCATCTGTGTTGTTCAAACAGACTATAAAGCAGACAAACATTATCATGTATTTGCTGGGTTTTTGTCATGGCTGTTGACCAGATGATCTTTGAATTTTAAAAAAAGCGCGCAAAAGCTGGAATAGCCTAAACAGAGGACTTGAAATTGTTACTGTCAATACATACTGTTAATATTTCCTATTAATCAGAAGCCGTCACTTAATAAAGTAAGATTAATGATTTAAAACATACAACAATCAGTGTACTAAGGTAACCCCATTAAGAAAAAGAAATCTACAAACAAAAAACAGAGAAAAAAAACCCCAACAAAAAACAACATAAAAAACAACAACACAAAAACGAAAAAAAAAATGTGATGGGTTTAAATAGGTCAAAGTGAGATTGCCTTTTAATTCCATGAACCTTAAGACTTATTATAGTTGTATAATAAATCAGATTAATTGAGGTTAAAGTTTATACTTTTTTCCCTTTGATTCTTCGTTTAGGATGGCTTTTTCTCTCAAATCATGACGTTCCAGACGAAGTAGGGATGAAACAATGCCCCCACCCTCATACTAGCAACAAAACAAGAGAAAAGCAATCAGAGATTGCTAAACAATATGCCCCCCCACCCCCGCAGTCCACCCAAGACACACATAA
>JARDVA010319501.1:4471-17247 GCA_030265315.1 Mopalia swanii | reverse complement strand
GCACATTAACCATTAACTGTAGTTGTGCCTTTTGCTATTACGGATTCATCAATTTAAAAAATCAATCCGTCTCTGTCTTGGGTTACCATGGTCACACCACGAGGGCGTATGTTGTGTTTACTAAAACTCTTGTTACAGTTTGGGTTCGGTCAGAAAGGTAGCTCTCCAATCATCTGTTGGATGTATGACGAAAGCCATGGTGATTTAATTTAGATAAAAGGATAGAGTGGTTCACATTGCCAAAAACTTTAGAAAAATCAATGAAAGTAGTAATGCTGATTTTTTTTCTGTTCCCTGTCTTCAATTAGGTAATTAGCAAGAAAGTTGGCAGCATGGGTTGTGCAATGATTTGTTTAGATCTAAATTGTTGATCTGAAATAATGTTACTCGCACCAAGAAAGTCATTAACCAGATTTTGCTCATGCTAGTTAAAACAGACATAGGACGAAAGTTAGCGGGTGTTAAAGGTTCACCAGATTTAAAAATGGGGGTCACCCTAGCAGTTTTCATTGACATATGCACAATTCCACTGTTAAAAGATAAATTGAAAATATTTACCAGATGTTGACAAATGAGACATGATACTGCTCGCAGATCAGCCATTCGAATACTATCAATTCCTGGGGATGAGGATTTGAGGTTGTTTATTATTATCGTTACCTATTTATGAGTAACGGTCGAGAATTGAAAGGAATCAATCGATGAAGGACCAAGATAATCCGAGAAGTGGTTTGTACCTGATGGAATTGCTTGTCACGGTCGGACGTAATGGTTGTGAAATACTCTTTAAAGTCTTGAGCTGTGACTGTACAGGATGACTGAAACTTGTCACCCCATTCTTGATAACGATATAGAAATATAGTGTCCAATAAACTAAGAAGCTGCTATCCATACCAATGTGTTCCATCTTATATGAAACTTGATTGACTGAGATTCCCCTTCGTTTCACCGTTATTATTCTGGGTACATTTTTCTTCAAAGTAAGTTTTTCTAGCCCTCCTGATTTGTCCATTTAATTTGTTCCTGTATAGAGGATCGGGTTTTTTTTGTTGAAACATTGTTGGACTATAGGTATTCCCTGTACAATTAATTCTTCTCAAATATTTAAGTAATTATAGACTAGGATATCCTTGGTTTACGGATTTTTGTTGAAAAGGAAATAATTGTAACCAAAGGAAATACTTCACCACAGCCTTCTGTGAATATACGAACAAATGTATTTAGCGCAATCTGAGTATCATTACTCGAAAATACATCTGACCAGTCTTACTGCTCAACTTTTTTAAAATACAATACTTTTAGGTTTTCTTTGACGGTAAGAGAAGACTCGAGTGTAGGTTGGACGAGAAAGTTGAGCAAAAACGCTGAAAATAGGGAAATTATCAGATATTTCATTTAGTAGGATACCAGCAAGAATATTGGTTGGAAGGTTTTTTTTTTTTAATATTGCCTATATATAAGACTAGCTGTGTGCATGGGTCGCGTTGGTTTGGTGCTTTATGGTAGGAAGTGATGGCACTTAAGGATCTCAATAAACTCATTTGATTGTCGATGAGAGTCGGTTTTCAATAAATTATTATTAAAATCACCCGTCAATATACATAAACATGTCTGTATAATAAACATTAAAAACTTGTATTTCTTATAATATTGTACTTTAATGTTGACAGGAGATTTTCCTGAATAACATATTCACATTATATTGTGCTTTCAACTTTTTTCATGCCAGTACCTCTGTGGAGCATAGTTATGCTTTGTTTACTTTTGAGCAGGTTCTGTCGTATAATGGTACTCGAGTGATTTTTTGTAGTACTCCTCGTTCATTATAGTATACAAGAGAAACAAAAATATATTGGTAAAGTTGAAATTTCCTTCTGTATTCATCTTCGTTAGCCAAGGTTAAGACATAGCCGTATTAATCTTGGCACATTGCAAACCTCTATCGTGTCATCTGAGTCGAATTAGGGCACATAATCTTTTCCTATCTGGGGACTTCCCCTAAATCTACCGGCCAATGGAATAAGCCGATTCAACGACAGTAGGAGTCTACTACAGGAGGCAAAAATAATGACGGAACATGATCAGGAGCAGGTTTTCTGTTCACAGTTTAAATAATATCCTAATCCAATCGTAGTTCCATTTCTTGGAGTCTCATTTTGTAACGATCAAGTGCCAATCAGCTTATCAACGCAGACGGGCTGTATGCTAGGCCTGGAGGTATAGACGGAGACGATTTTAATCAAAAAGTTTTGAAAAGAACTTTCAAGATAAATACACGTGACTGTTGTGCGATACAGCGTTGCTGATATACTGGGATCCCACGATTTTGGGTCTATGCTGTCAATATAAATCCAGCATAATTATGAGGCTAGGCAAGAATTCAACCAAACAGCGATGTATGTCGCATGGTCTCTCTATAGCTATCTATATACAGAGATGCCATGTGTTCGGATGATGTCTGTATCGGCGGGTTGTGTAACACTCATATTCATTGACTAACTTTTTTACCTCTGAAACACCTGTTTGAAGGCTGATTTATTATTAACAAATACAGATTATGTTGTTTGCAACATATTTATCAATATTACTATTCCATGAACCTGGTCATTACCTTCTCTCGATATACCTGTAGGTTATCCACAACAACTCCAGATTAAGATATGTTTAGAAACTTGTCCCGGGAGTTTATCTAGAACATAAGATGATTCATCGGTTTTAATTAACCGACATTTTTGTGTCAATGTGACTTATTTTTTAGAATTTTTTAAAGATAATTCAAGCCGATGGATTTATTCCACCAATGCGCAGTGATGTAACAATCGTACTAATATAAACATGAAATATACAATAAAGCGTTTCAAAAGTGACAAGAATCATTAGTGTCCATCAGATATGAAATTAAAGCAATACCACAGAAACCCACATACCAGTCCGTGTATATTCAGCACGCGTGAATAACATGTAAAGAGCCCAGCTCATCAGAATGACCACATTGTCAGTGGGTTTAATTCTCAGTATAGCCTAAGAAGGAGAAGAACCACAGAAAATTATATGGCTCAGCATATTACTAGTTATGATGTTTGTTGGAGGGTGCATACGAAGTATTTACATGGTCAGTTTGGCGTCACAACGATCGCGACGCAAATTGGAATAATTAATTCCTGGTTATAGAGTCTAGAAATTTAAATTAATTTCATAGCTACAGCTTCAGTGTTTTGCTGGGTAACATAACGTTTAATTCCCAAAATAAAGTCAATATATACAGGATACTACACAGTGAATTTTGAATACCATTACTATGGCTTGCAAGAGATCTCAGGAGACGCGAAGCGTCGAGTGGGTTATTCTTTCAACCACTCACGAGAGCAATATATATTATGCTATTCAATCTGCACTGTGTAATATTCTTTTTATTATTTGTATCCACAATAAGTTCCTAAGTCTGAGCTATTTTGTTTAATTTTATATGACAATAGAAGGACGCTATTTGTAATGTCACGACAAATAACGTAGCCTTTGTGTTGCGTGGTGAAATGACGCGCATTCATATGTAACTTTCTTCCCATTATATTCTCCTATTCGCTATTATAAACAAACGGACAAAATTACGTACCGAGAGGTGTCGCATCTATAATTTAAACGATTAAACGAACACGGCAATATATATTTCTCTTGAAGATTAAAAGAAATCTGATAACGTGTAAATCACAGAATAAGCCATAAAAACTTCAGCGCTCAACAGGGATTATACCGGTTTACTGCCTTAGACCAGCCATGAATCTTCTACCAGCATGATTTCAACAATGGAAGAACTTAATCTTCTAATTCATAACTCTATTCCTGACAGCCCTCACTCTAGCCGTTTATAAATATTTACTTGTTGATGTCACTTTATACTGCCGCAGCGCTTTGGATAACCGGACGCTCAATTAAAAAGCTAACACATCGCAGGCAAAAGGCTCTAAATACAGTCAATAAACGGGCTAACGAATGGGGTTTTAATTCTCGGTAGCCAAGACAACCGGATTAATCTTTTCTAACAAAATGGATGTAAATGTCAACTTAGAACTAGACAAACGAAAAATAGAATTTAAAAAGAGTGTAAGATACCTAGGAATGATATTTGACAACAGACTTACTTGGAAAGCACACATCGATCAGCTTATCATACGGTGCAATAAAGATCTAAACCGTAGTTAATAGACTTCTGATCAGATCAAAACTGTATTATAAATCAGCCGGTTTTATAACTGCCAGCAAAACGCAACTAAAAAGGATAGATAGCGCACAATACGCAGCCTTAAAAATAGGGACTAGGGCATTTAAAGGGGACCTCCCTATGCAGCTCAGAAATTGAAACCAACGAGAAACCACTTTCATTGCGCCGAGAAGAACTCTCAATGCAATATGCCAACATACCATTCTATCCTGGGTCCAAAAAGTGATTAGAATATCTAAAACATAAATGGCTGAAAGACTCACACCCTTTCGGTTACAAAATAAATAAACTTTTTCATGAACACCAAATTCTTATTACCCATGGGATTGACACGGGTATACAGGTAACCCCTCCATAGCAACTATGTCAGCCAACCGTAGACACCACAATCCTCGACAAAATCCCGAAGAAAGATACACCTGTTTATATATAAGGAAAATTACACTAGAGCACATATACCTCACTATAGAGAATGTCTAAAAATCTATACAGACAGTTCCAAAAACGAACAAAATCACACAGGATCGGCATACGTAATCCCAGAACTAAACATTCAGAAAGGATTCAAACTTCTTGACAATATGTCGGTATACTCCAGTGAGCTTATAGCTATTATAAAAGCACTAGAATTAACCTTAGAGCATAAACCGATGCAATCACTTATCCTTTCCGACTCGCTGAGCCGTCTACAGTCGATAGAAAACTCTTACTCGGATAGTAAACCCGATCTTATTCACGAAATAGATAATCTTTATAGTCAAATAATTTATACAGGCATTAAGGTAACTTTAGCATGGGTTCCAGCCCATGTTGACATTAAAGGAAACGAAGCTGCCGACAAAGCAGCTAAATGCAGTCTAACAAGAACCAAAACAGATGTGTTAGCTGGATTAGCAAATGGCAGAACGATTGGGACAAGGAATATCATGGGCGTTGGTTATATAACATTTTACATAGGGAAACAGAAAATACAAATTAGCTAATAAACGAGATGATATCATAATAACTCGTTTATGCCTTGGGAAAACGGGATTAAAAGCGCATGTAGCAAAACTCATCAAAAACACCGTATCGGTCTGTTCCGGGTGTTACGAAGAAGAAGAAATAATGGACATATATTTATCAAGTGCCCTCAATATAAAAACGAAAGGAGGATACTCGAACACGGTTTAAATCAATTTAATATTCCACTAACACTGCCTGCTATCTTAAATCCTAAAGGAGACAACATAAAACATGTATACCAGCTCATCGTCGATTATTTAAAGGCTATTGGATATTACAATATTATATAATATAATACATAATTTAAAATATAGCGATTTATCGCATCCTGAATAGGTGGTGTGGCATCGGAGATACCATGTTCAGTGTGGGCCGTGTGTCACACTAGCCCAGCGAATGACGCATATTAATCAGCATATATGACATTTTAAAAATAAAACACAAACCATAAACAAAGTCGCACGAAATGATCGATTAAACAAATGTACAACAACTCATATTACGAAGCGTGGCAGCGGAGATACCATGTTCTTTGTGGGCCGCCTGTCACGCTGTCCTTGAGGGGAAGGAATCGTATTCGATTCCACTTAAGTGACTTTTAAAACATAAACAAGATAAATATCAAAGCAAACAAAATCGATGAAATAAACATTGTATTATCTGAATATACTACAAGCTGTAAGGAGGCGGAGATACCATGTTATTTGTGGGCCGGGTGTAATACTCGCTTAAATCAATTGTAAAAATAATTTTCCATTTTATTTTAATTGTTCCTTTCTTTTTTAAACTTCTGTTATTAATGTTATTAGTATTACTGTTGTTATTTTTATTTTTATTATTATATTACAATCATGTTCATTGTTATTATTGTTGTTACTATTAATTTTTGTGTTTAAAATTTTCTGATATTCCTGACACCAACAGTAACAAACTACAGACTGACTTACGCAAGAGGAAAACGTCGAACTGGCCATACCCATGACTGTAACACCAGACGGAGAAGACCTCTTTAGATTACATGTGATTCCTTGAACTCTGCGTGAAACACCAAACGCAACTACAGTCTGAAGACCTGCAGGTTGCCCCTTATGCTCACTTAGAGCACAGTTACAGGCGCATATCTCACTGCAATTGCTAGAGAATAACCAGCAAACATTATGACACATTCTCTATACCGAGGAATCAGAAAAAATTTTCTGGACGGCTCTGTGTGCAAAGTACGGGGACGAGACAAGGAATATACATATATAATAACTATTAATGCCAAGACAATCAGAATAAAATTAAACGTAACATACACTGTAAATACCATGTATACGTATTGTAAATAGATTATACTTTTGTTTCAAGATTTAATAATATATATACTAATACATTTAATTCCATCTTGGGAAGTGGACCTAAAAGCACAATTTCAACAACAATCACTTTATACTTGATGACGATCTCTGGAATGATATAGAAACGTTGTGTCTAATAAACTAAGAAGTTGTTATCCATACCAATATTATACAGGGCACATCCCTGTGCCAGTGTGATTGCTTTTAGAAAAATATTAGAAAAATGTTATCTTATATGTTTATGCAGCAAAACTTACCGCAACCAACTGAAATGTGACTTCGAACACCCCCCCCCCCCTTTCCCCACGACAATTTAATAGATATATAGAAAACAAAATGATACTAAATACAGTGAATTAAATCCTTTAAAGAACTATAGACCAATTTTTGTGTTATCATACAGAACTAACAACCATAAGAGTTCTCAATCACCTTGTCGCGCTTCTCATTATAAATCAACAACAGTATGGATTTCGTGCAAACCTCTCTGCAAACTTTATCACGTAGTCTCCATCAACACTTTTTTTCTCTGCTCGAGAAAACATTTAACATGCTGTTGCCACCTTGCAATATTGGTGAACGGCCTTTTATACAGTAAAGCACAAGGTGGTATTATGTTAAACTTTGAATGTATTATGATGATTTTCGTGGTATATCAACCCTCAGTTTCAAAGCTATCTTTCAAATCACTCGCAATCTGTCTCATACCATATGTACAAAAGAGTTCCATTGACTTTTTTATTTTACATACGTGAACAAGGTTTCTACATATGTTTTACATAAGTCGAATTCTTTTTTTACATATGTTGAATTGTTTAAATAATTTAGCTTACATTTGTCAAAAAGAATCTCACATATGTGAAAAAGAAATCAACATTTGTAGTAAGTGCTTAAAAATGATTGGATTGATGTTATTTCATAGTCTTTATTCCGTCCAAATGTTATTAGCTTGCGAAATTAAATGGCCATTGTATATTGATTCCATAGCTCGGAGAAATTTTTCGCATTCTCCAACAGCAAGCGTTGTCACTAGAATCGGCCACTGATGAGCCAAAACAATCGGGCCTCAGTTTTGTTTTGGTAATTTCTCGGTGTTTCAGTGTACTGTTCTGTCTGCCCAACTTAAGAAATAGAATACATATACAAACTATGTATTTCTGTAAAACTTTTTAAACACTGTCCTCTTTGAACCGCAACAAATCTGAACTCTGACATTGGACAATTTTCGAGAAATGAGCAAGTTTCTATGTTGTCTACCAAAATCGTAAGTGACTAAAATTAACATTTAATGTAACACCAATCCTGGTTCAACATTATGTAGTCGGCTAACTCAAACAGATTTACTTAAATTTTCATTGGAATTACACCTCGGCATGTGACAAAATGGAACTCAGTAATAAACCCATCAATTTCCAACACCTTGTCAATCCTAACATAATACTCTAATTGAAAAACTAAATATCAGGCTTAAATTAAACTACTTATAATAAGACATTTGAATTATTTTATTCATTATCATCATCTTTAAATGTTTAACTTAAACTAAAATGGATAATTGTTTTTTCTTCTCTTTTCTGAGCCCAATTGATCCAGCAATATCTTAATTACTGATTGAATCACTCATTTGGAATGGGGTAACAGGACAACTAACGTATAGCAAGCCGTTTTATCACATATGTAAAATAAATGACTTTGTTTTACGTATGCGAAAAAGAATTTCACATATGTGTAAAAGAATTTAAAGTATGTGAAAAAGAATTTCCCATTGTGAAATTATTGGAAATCTGTCAAATAAAAAGGCCAGTGGAACTGTTTTGTACATATGTGAAATAAAAGCACCCAAGCCATCAAATACACACTTCTTTTTCACAGTCTCGATATAGTAGCAATGAATTTGCTTCAAAAATAAAATCTGATCAGAAGCCCATCCATCCTCTGCGTTTCGCAAAGGATTTGCTATTTTCTGGCGACGAATAATTCAAGGAAACTAAATTTCTTTATTTAGCTTACAGTTGCGACAGATTCTGTAGTGAGCCCTACTGCGTCTGATTCATCGGAAAAAATAAACTGATGTAGACGACAATAAAAGTAATGAATAAAAATAAACCCGTCGCAGACTCGCAGGATATAATATTCACTTTTATTTGCCACCTTTATTGGCATTTTTCAGAATAGAATGTATGGTTTTGTGTTTCAGCCGTTGTTAGACTGTAAGTATATGCGAGTGTAGGTCGCTATTCGACTTTTGACAGTCTGCGCTTTGCTAGGTTGTTGTTGTACTCTCGCTACAGGGGGACCATTTCCTGAAGTGTCTAGACTTGGGTGTGTGCCCTGCTGATGCTAAATTTGCACAGCATGTGCTATCACTTACCCTGACAGTGATTATACTCATGTCGTCATTGCATTCGGAAGACTACACAAGATGTAAGGAGCAAAAACGAAGGTTGGATACAGCCCCTTGCTGCAGGGAGAAACCGTTTTTCCGTAGTTTTGATAAGTGGAATCCTTTTGTACATATGTAAAATAAAAGTTTATTTTACATAAGTGAAATTCTTTTTCGCATATGTGAAATAGTTAGGTTTTTGTGTTTTATTTTACTTATGTGAAAAAGAATTTCTTATATGTTAAAAAGAATTTTACATATGTAAACTCAATTTTTACTTTACATATGAGAAATTGTTTTTCACAACGTGAAAATCTTTTTAACGTAAGTAAAACAAACTTTCACATACGTGAAAAAGAATTGTACATAAGTAAAATAAAAGCAGAACTAATTCGACATAAAACAGGTAGAAGTAATAAAACTGCTTGCCAAACTAACGCAATAATTTCGTCACCTTTTTCAACGTACGTAAGCTAATGACGTTTTTATAATTTGGGTTAGTCATTTGTCCTTGTAAAGTGGTAAAACTTTTATAATCTTTGTTTGTTTTAACAGTGTCTTGACAGTGATCCACTCTGTCGCCATAGCACTATAGTACGAACATGATAAACATATTAGCTATGCGCATACTACTTAATTAATAGCTAACTATTTATGCAGGTTCTTTTGTCTCCAGGTCATTGATACATCAGTTGTATTTATTTATTATTAAACGACTCCGATGATGAGATAGTGAGTATGCCAAGTTTCCTTCGGTAGGAATTATCTCGTCTACTCTTCTGCGTAAATATCGATTATTTTTTTTAGAAGGAATTAAAGACTATGTCATTAGGAAATAGTTGAAAATAAGTGATGTTGTATTAAAAAAAATGGTGGGACTAAACACGGTGCACTATTGGTCCCCATGAAGATGACCCCATTGGACCGGGTTTTCTGGAAACATCCCCCTGAAGCGTTTTGCCTTTAGATCCCATGTATATATAACTCATGGGTTATAAATACCATGGTGTATTATGAAGTCATAACATGGGTAGATGGACTGTTTTGATGTGGTAAATGAATATAAAACATTTAACCGTTTTTTGTCATTCATTCGCTCATAATCTCGTGAAATATTGTCATGTACCTGATCAGAGGGTATTAAAGTGGACTATTCCTTCGACATGCAATTATCAAATGATATTCTATTCCTGTGCGATTTTGTGCTTATCTGAACAAGGCAGTAAATTTCCTAGCAGGCTGGCAACACTCACCAATGCCATTGTAAAGTGACGTCATTGACTTCCGCTCAAAAATGTCAACTGGAAGACAGTGTTAAACAAACACCAGGTTTCCATGGTAACGCTGGTGGCAGAGATCCAAGCGTCTTCACGTGATTAAATTCCTCCAGTTGATTGGATGAACTAGGAGTAGAATAAACTAAAGTTTTATGATAAACGGTTTCCATCAGCCAGGTATTTTGTCAGTTGCAATTGGGAACTGCTGAGAAAGACATAAGAAAGCTTAGAGTTCCAGATACAGAAGGAATTATTACATTTATCAAAGCTACGAAGTGATCGTTTAAAGCGTGTGTTTAATACAAATTTGATTATGACTTGGAATGCTAGAATACTTTTAACCTTGGCAGGTAAGTCATCAAAACCAATATTTTCATTTAGAAAGATAACACTATCATGTTGTTTTACCCCATAAGTTGGAACGATAACTTAAAAAAGATTCTCTTAGGTTAATTGCTAATATAAGCGCGAACTGTTTAGATTGTTAGTTTCTTTGTTTTATTGGGGTTTAACGTCGTGCTCAAGGGTATTTAACTTATATGACGACGGATTGCCCACTTCACACTGCTCCTTGGTTATTTACGGTGGAATACCGATAGGAAGCCTCGTAAAAACCACTACGCGATTGCCGGAGCCACACCCTGTGGCTCACTCCTATACCCGATGGTCGACAGACGATCCCTTGAGCAAAAATTATTTAGAAACCACTTTGAAATTTTAAAAAAAGAAAATATAAAAAAAGTTAGTACAATATAAACATAATCAGATTCTGTGATTAATGTCAACAATAAAACTGTCTAAATACATTTTGTATATATATCGTCCAATCACCAGTTTCCCAACACAACCAGATTTGGAACATTTCATTATTTTTGCTTGTTTTTCTGTATTTTTTTTATACAGAATCAAGTTAAAATGCAAGAGCAGTATTTTGTCAATAACTTCGAGAAACAGCACCTCCAGAGACCTGTCTGGAGGTTAATTAGGACGCTTTTAAATCAGTCACGTGACTTTGTTAAGTGTTCGAAAACCGGTGATCGGAGTATATAAATAATTGGTATATGTTGGGCAGGTGGTAAAAAGCAATGTTAGGATTAGATATTTCATTAGTATTGTTTACGCTCGCTGAAAGACATAATCTAACAATGAACATCTCCGGTTAATTTGATTCCGTTATGTACATCTTAGGAAGAAAATATTTGGACAGCTCTGACTTTAATTTTGGACGGGGGAATTAATTATGTTAGCGTTGTTTATGGTTTTATTGTGTTTGTGAAGGCTCCACTGAGCATGGTGATAATATCAAGTTGATTGCTGTAACATGATCTAAAATCGAAGCAATCTTTCCAATGGCTTAATGCGTATAAATGGCAACCTGCGCGTTCTTTACCATAGCAACGCTATAAGCTGGCAGTCAAATGCGTTACAGCAATACAGTTTTCCTTCACCATCGGGTAAATGTGTTATTTGTCGCTATTAAGCGTGACGGAACGAAATTTCTATTCATGCTGATCTCGAATTGATTTGAGCCCTTGGGGTCTTCTAAAACTGTGACTCCATTTTATTATAGTCACCTTGCTCGATTGTTTGCAAACAGTAGGTAAAGTTGATATAGGGTATATACTCTGTATTCCACCTTAATTGTTATTTACCGAACAGCCTGTAACGGAGGCTTTACACTCAAAGCCACTGGTTCTTTTTAAACGTATAAGTAAGGATTTTTACATAAATGTCCTGAACAAAGACCATTTTTTCCTCAACAATTCAACGTGGTGATAAAAGAACATGCTACAGAGATATTAATGTTTAAGTCCCATAGGTTTTATAATTAAAGGATTTATGCCAACAAAATTCTTTTTTTACAGCCTAAATTCCACTGATGGTACCGATAATGCTAAAATAAGCCGTTCCCAACCGCTCCGGACGGCCTTTTCATAGGGACTAAGAGATAAAGCTAAAAGGACAAATAGATTTTGACAGCTAGTCAGCTGCTGATATAGAAAAAGAAATACTAGTATATGACAAGGGTACACTCCAACCAAACCTTATAGATGGGTTATATATCAAACCTAATCTTGTTATTATTTAGATAGATTATATGCATAACCTACCACATTGTACTGTACTACAGACAATTTATGTATATCCTCCACATTTACTATTATACTGATTGGCTATCTACCCCAGGGCGTTATATCATTCTTCGGAATAAGTACTCAATCACGTTTTATCATGCATTAAATAAAGACCCAACCACGTTTTTAAAATTATTTTTCAAAAAAACTATAATCCCACATTTTATCATTTTTTTTAGAAAAAGTACCCGTTTTATCATTCTTCACAATAATTTCCCATCCACGTTTTATCCTTCTTTTGAATAAGTACCCAACCACATTTGATCTTTTTTCAGAATAATTATCCATGAACGTTTTATCATTCTCCAGAATAATTATCCATGAACGTTTTATCATTCTTCAGAATAATTATCCATGAACGTTTTATCATTCTTCAGAATAATTATCCATGAACGTTTTATCATTCTTCAGAATAAT
>JARDVA010317281.1:0-12066 GCA_030265315.1 Mopalia swanii | reverse complement strand
CAATTTAACACTAAAATAAGCGACGAATAAACTGCAATTTGATGGTTTTTCTAGAATAGACAAGATTTAATGTTAGCTTTTTAAACACCAATGTCTTATTAACTCAGAATATACAGTTGAACAATAACAATTATGAAGCTTTATAGTATTATAAAGTTCAATATTAACTGCTAGTATCAAGGCACAGATTTGATTTTGATGGTTTTGTAAAAAAATATTCCTATGAGCCATTTTATAAATTAAATAAAACTAAATTCCTTTCAGTGGATATCACGGTTGGAGTTTGTCAGTATAGTCTCTTCAGAAACATCCGACAAATTAAACTTTTCAAATCGTGAAGTGAAAAATGTCAATAAAGTGCGTTTAAACGATATCGAACATAATTCACATTAACTGAACACAATTCTGAATATGACACAAATATTAATTTTTCTTTTACACACATATTGTAACACACGTACTGAGAAGATAGACATTTTGTGATCTTGAAACACAATTTTCAATTTATCTTGACACATCCGGTGGGTAGAGATGCCTTAAGACAAAAGCTATCTGCCGAAAAACGATGCGCTTAGTTGTACATGAAAAATATAATCTATAGCGAACTATCGAGTTAAGATTAACGAATGCGGATTAACACTGTGCGCACGGTTAAAACCTACAACATGTACGAAGCCTTTACAACATAAAATGTAGCTTTGTCCAGCGGCTTAAATTCATCCACAATATTGCCAGTCTCTTAGCACATTAAACATCCACCTCGTTCTAAGCTTAAACTGTGAAATGTGGAATAACACACCCGACTAGCTTGCTTGTTTAGGTTTCCATAATACAATCTCAACAGGGTTCCCGAACAAAACTCGAGATCTACCCATTCACTGTTAAATCTACTCTGGGCAGGGTATAATTTTAGCCCTTTCAAAAACTGAGTCGTCCAGGGCTAGATTTACAATGTTTTGTATACTAACTCTTGAACCATGAAAAGCGATAGTATTTAAATGTCGTCCATACAACGAGAAATAGGTGCGCTACAACTTGTGTAAATGCCTAACATCAACAAAACGTCCAAATAATGAACCAGCAATACCACTACAATACATTTACCCCCAGTCCTAAACACAGACAAATAAAAGACTTACGTTTGTGTATGCGCCTACCAAACCCGAACTTAAATGCGTTGTACAGAGTGCGGTAAGAAATCCCCTTTTCCATGTCGTTGGCGTGAAATGGTGGAAGAGCGCAAAGAAGGGATGTTATATACGCGAGGAAAACCGGTGTTGCCTTCTTAAACACTGTTGAATTTAACCCGAAGGTATAAAAGGCCTGCTTGTTGAAATACCCTGTAATTCTCTCTCTCGGAAAGACATTTTTGCCCTAAAGCCATCGTCTATCAAGGCAGCCTAATCCTACACTGGGTCATCCATCCACTTTTTGCTAATCACCGACATTTTCATTTCACCTCGATTCATATCCACAAAAAGTGATATCTTCGACTTGATGTCTAAAATTTTCCTTCGATTACCGGCATTGGATACGAACGTTTAATTAAAATACTAATTAAGATCACCGATGAAAATGAATTACTACTGTATTGTAATTAGAATACATTAAATGGAAAAGTAGGCCTGTAGACAAAGCGTTTTTATAAAAGATGCAAATAAAATTTGGTTGAAATTTAAAGTTTTAAATGTGTTAATTTCACTATATATCTAAACAAGAAGTCAAAGTTCTTCAAACCGTTAAGATTTTTAAGAATTTAAAATAAATTAAAAGCTTACAAAAGAAGCCGCAAAAGTTTAATTTGAAAAATAAAATCAAATGTCTAAAAATAAATAGAACATTAAACTTATTAAAACTAAACTTAATCAACTGACAGCCCTTGGGCATTAACAAATATTATAAAAAATTATAAATTCTTTTTTTAAAAGAAGATATAATAAAACGAAAGATAACAATAAGTAGGTACTAACATTACCTGTAAATAGAAAGAAAATAAGTACAATTATCAAAAGTGGTATTGTGCTAACCTCTGTGTCGATGAGGCCAAAGGCGGACGGCATCTCAGGGTGTTTGATATTACCGGGCGAAATTCTGTCAGTGATGTCGGTAAGAGTGCCGACGGGCGAATGTCGACTTTCTCCGTTAAGCACCGTCCGTACTGGTTCCAACGGACTCAGCTCAGTCATGACTCTCATAGAAGCGATTTATTGGAGGCCGGGCAAAATCGCCGCTGGCTCAATTTTCCAAGTCTTTCACTTTCTGGATACCCAAGTGGCTCGGGGGGAGAGACGCCTCGAGGGTACACCGTCACCGATTTTCTGTGTCACTCCAATGACTTTCTCATAGCGTCAAAATATCTCCAGATATTGCCAATGACTCAACGATCGAGTCGGATGTATAAAAGTTACACAAACATATATATATAGTCCGATAATATATATATCAATTTCCAATTTCAAGAGTTTCCGTTAAGTCCTTTAGAGAATTGACAAGGTGGGCTAGATAGAAGCTGTAGTACGCACGGTAGGCCTGACAGTCAGGTGGTAGTTATTTTCACTAACAAACATGCCTTGGGGCAGCAGAAGATAATAAGCTACTTGAGAGCCGCGTTGGATTTTGGGAAGACACAGAGTGTCGCGGTGTCACAGCTATGGGCCAACCAGAGAACAGTTTACATCAGCCAAAAGTGTATCGCGGGCCACAATTGGTTAACTGCTCTGCAGACTCGATTGGGGTGACTGGTGAAGCCCCGCCCACAAAGTGATTGACGGCATAGCGCTCGGGGCTTCTTTCTATCCATACAGAAAGCAAAACACACACGCCGCACAGGACAAAAACGAAATTTGTTGATTTTTTTTCTTCCAATTATGATTAAATATATATCGCATACGTGCTTATTGTATATATACACTAGGTAATAGGTTCGCCTGACAGAATATTTTGACTTTATGTTCAATATTTTAATTCCCGGTTATCTCGGATACAATGAATGTGACAGTGTATATATTAGATCTCCATCGTAAGCCTGCAGTTCACAGATAACGTAGTTAAAGTATCATTTTACAAGGCGAATAGGGTAAATTATTGTCGGTACTTGAAAGACTATAGGTTATGTTCATAATTAAAACTATTATAGCAATTTAAAAAGCGTATTAAAAATGAAATGCCCAGTAAATTGTTAAGCTGTATTTAATGAAATATAAAAAACAAAATACTATTTCTCATTAATTTTCTATTAGAATATTATTAAAACACCTTTGTTTTTATCCAGGTATGCTTTGGAGACGAGTACGCAAATAAACCGTAATTTTTGGAATGTAATTGCATTGATAAATATTGTATAAAAAGTCTTTTTTTGCACTTTTGCAATTTATTATTTTCAAATAATTCCTTTATCGATAACAATAAATTTGTTTTGTGATAAAATCAATTACAAAAATATAAGCTACATGGAGTAAATTCTGAAAGAATATCTTCAGTTTACAAAAAAACCAGTATCAAGCAAGTTTAGTTCTGCTGTTGGAATTATTGATTTTCTTGTGGCTGGCTTAGCTGACGTGGGAATATATTGACGAGCAGATGGAGGTATTTATCGTACCGGACTTACGCCGCCCTTTTCACAGCTTTATTCGTTTTATTTGCTCAAATCATTTTGGGATCTTTTGCTACTTACATTTTCGCACCTGTAATGTAAGATTTAGTGTTTACCTGTTAAGTGGAAATCAACAACAGGTGCATTCTCTATGGTCCGCGTCACTTGCCTGCCTTTTTGACGCGTAGACGTTTGCTGACCCACCCTTTTAATTGTTTAATTAATTACGTACCGTTTACTATTAATCAGTCTTCAATCGAGCGACAGGTAGATTTTCATTCTGATACCAACTGCTCCGTAATTCATACCGGCTCGTCAGTGCATACTCGATGCTACATTGTTTAATTGTTTGCTAATTCTATATTACTGATAACTTTTTATTTCTTATCTTAAATCATATGATTTGTCACTTAATTATAAATGGTCGGAAGTTGTTCCTATCTATTTGATTATATGCGTTACTCTGAGGGTCATCTTAGAATTTGCCTATCTTTAACAGAAGGGGAAATAATGAATTTACACATTTCGAAGCACAAGTATATCAGTAACGATCGGACCTGTATATCGTGTTAACATTTTTTTCACGATTATTAAGTTCATTTCAGTCACTCCGAAACGGAAGTACGAGATTACTCTGCACGGGGCGACGATTGATAGGTGTTGTTTCAATGTAATTATAAACTATTAACGCCTTTATCGAACGTCGCGTATTTGAGCCAAAAGTCAGTCTATTTGCGCCTTACCATTTTACATCGAAGAAAAAAATCAACAGTATAAAATTGGTGAGTTTTGGTTTGACCCAAAGGATAAATTTCGATGTGTCAAATGTGTTGCTATCGTAATAAGCCCGTTGATGAGACAACTTGTGGAAGATAAAGCAAACAGCGGAAGCTCTTGGTCATTCGAATTTTCGAAGCTGATAAGAAGTACTGGAAGACTAGCACGATTCGGCCGATAGTCAACATGTGTTAGGTTGGACTAAGCGAGCAGTGGTCAGTCCACACGTAACCTAATCTCGCGAGAAGTTACTCAATGCTTGTTTTTATACAGACCGCTTTAGTTTCCATCAACAGTTTCATTCGATGCAACCGCTAGCTATGCCGCTTATTTGAATGCCATTTAAATCGGGGAATATAATTATTAAACATAATAACTCTCGAAATATATCTATGTATTTAATTGCCTCACTCTCCTTCCAGAGGGTTTTTATTTGATCAATACTTGAAACAAAATCTGCAATAATACATAAAGGTTGTTTAACTAAACATTAATGAATATTCGGCCAGTTGTTGTATAGGTGTGTACTTGCTTTGATACTCTTGTGGCAAGTTTATGTAGCAGTATTTCGATTGGTGTTTCTTCAGCGGTGCTCATTTGCCATGTATTCAAATCAAATGAGAAAGAAATCCCTTAGATAGATTTCGATTTTATTGAATTGTATATAATGCCTCTTCTTTGGTATATTACATAATGACTTGCCAAAATTAATCACACATATTTTCTACTGCCAAATGTTTATCAAAATGATACCGCGGTAAGTCAATCGATAATGCATTAACGTTGTTCTTGCACGGGTATCAACGGAGACTATTTCCAGCCAAATAACTGGAGTGAAATATTTTGATGACAACATTTTCATAAACGTATAAGATATATCGATACACCTTGGTGGTAGTCTTCCAATTTTAAAAAAAGGATGTTTGTTTATCATATTACATCGACGTGGCACAATTCTTACCTACTGGTATATATAATTGAAACGGAAATCGAGCATTAAAAAACAAAAGAAAAGAATAGTTAAGACTTTAAACAAGTGAAAACAGCGGGAGCTTCCCTTAAAATGTGCGAAAACATATATTGAAAGAGGTATTGATATATCTACTTTCTGACAGCCGTATGTTTGACAGGATTAAAAAACGTTGCATGGTCGGTGTTGAATGCTGGCGGTGGCACTAATGATTGCGTTGGATAAAAATACGTGTCATTTTGAACGTCTAGACTAACTATACTCTATAAAACAATGCGGGATTCGTTGACAAGCACTACCATTAATCCCTAGTATTGTTTCGTACGCACATAAATACTAACTCGGCCAGATTTATTCTCTATAATGCGCTAAAAGGGTGGGCACGTCAACATGCATATTAATATATAAAAAGCTCCAAAATAAAAGCGTCATAATGAATTTGAAAATGGTAAATTGGTAAACATGGAATTCTGGTTTAAACTACTTTTAATCTGCTGCAATAATCTCCTCTGTTTTAGAATTAAATATATTTGTAGACCAGTCAGATAAGTGCACTGTCATTATACAGTTTATTAATTCCTTTGACGTATGAAACGAAAATGCATCTTTAACTCAAAGAAGACGTAGGCCTACCTGGATTCAGCGAAATTAAGATTAACAAGTACAGTGTATTTCATTTTAAATGGTTATTATTAAATATTTCCGGATATCCAAACTCAGGTGTTTTCCCACTCTTTGTTACTTTGTTATATTTCTAGAAAATAAACACACTGGCGCAGTGATATCGATTATTTCAAACGAGTGAATCATATCATGTTCTAGATACACTCCCAGAGTACTATATTATAAGTATGCTATGTTCTTCCTGTAATGCGTCTTATTATTTTAATAAATAAATATTAAGTTACTTCAGCTGGGAAAAATACAAATCGATTAACAATTATAAAGTCTGACTTTGAAAGATAACCTCAACTCATATACAATGTTCAATGAAGAGAACTAAAATTCTGTTTGCCTTCACACGGGACACTCATATCTATAGCATTATATATTTTCGACAAATATGAAAATTCTGAACCGATTTGTGTTATCAACATCAATCCGCATACTTATTAATTCTTTCTCGGTTGATATACTTTACTTATAGCACACTTTGTGATATAATCACTGGACTGATAACATTAACAGTCATCTTAATGACTCGACATACCTTCTTAAGAAGAGAAATCAATAGGCATTTATTTACAAGCCCCTTCATTATACACTAACAAAGTCAGTGATATAATTAACAACTTGGTAAAATAACTGTGATAAATGCTGCTCTAATTCTGTGACGAAGACGAATCCTATGTCTATTATATTCTTTACTCAACGTCTTACAATGGTCAGTCTCTTCAATATCCTCTTAATTATGTCGAGTTCATTGACGCAATCTCTACGAATGGGAGGGACTTTCTTTCACACTGGAATCTTAATAACGAGTTTCCATTCTCTTAGAACGGGGATCTCAAAAAAGATTACATGGTTTCAACTCCTTCTCGTACTTCAATGGATCAATTAAACTTATACCGTTTTTGTAATATCCTAAATCTATAGTATGTAATATCAGCGGGAAAGAAACACTTAACATTCTCACGGTATAGTTTTAATAGGACGATAAAGGGAGTAAGTACTGCTATACAAATATATAGTTTATCTGAAAGACCCCTGCACGGGTTATATTCTAGTTCTTTTTGAACGGGAGTATCGGTGTGGAGTTTTCCTCAGTGTGACATCGCTTAGATTACGGGGTTCAGTATTCGGCTATTCACCCCTATCCACGGAAGACCATGGGTGGCAAACTCCCGCCAGTTTCACGGATAAACCATGTGATCAGATGGAGGCGTGGCCATGACTCTCCCCGCAATACTCCCGCTGTCAACCTAACACCCTGCAATGGTTGCCGACAAACTTTCCCTATTAATCGATTCCTTTAAAACAGTTACTAAAAAACATGAATGGCAGCAGGGTTAAAACACAAAACTTGTGATATTTTTCACGTGCGAATTTAGAACCCCTAACGATTTACTAGCGCAAATATGCAGTCATTAAAAACCAGAAAGTGTTATTTTTTAACACAGAACTCACACTTTCCAGGACGATTCTTGCAGACGAAATATCAAACCAAACACTATTTTTCTTGTTATTTTAAATGTACGTATATATTTATATAATGTTTCCTTAAGCTTTACGCTCAATACTTCATGGACGGTTACATTGTTCCTCCTATTCTAAACGCTATATAGGCCCTTCCATGAGGCGTCTTAGAATGTAACACAATCGATCGATAGCGCGAAATATGTATGACGCATGGTGAAAGATTATTGCGTTGCAACTAATTCGACATTTTATTAAAGCTAACTGCAGAAAGTTGCCCATTTACATGATAGGCTTGATCTTTTCATTGTCAGTTTAATGACTTTAAAATCGAAATTAATAGAAATTCAGGTAAACTGATTGTTTCTTGAAAAGAACTGAAGGTGACTTGAACAATCGGAGAAGGACCTTAATGAAAATTACCAAAATCAGTGAAAAGAAAAAAATACGGGGGTTAACCTCATATAAGGTGGACACGTAATTACAAATTTTAATTAATAAGGAAATAAATTCAATGTCGTCATTAACAAAGTTATTATGACAATCAACATATCCTAATTAAAATAGCCTGGAGCTAATGTTAAATCAATCTGTCTCCTACGGCATCATAGTAGGCCTATCATACATATATGTTATGATCATAGATAGAATGTTGGCTTTTCACTTCAACTGGCCCGTGGTTCGATTCATGATAGAAACAGGCGCATTTCTTTCTGGCTCTATATTTATAAATACAATATATTAATCTTGAACATTTGTGGCGAATTTATCACACAGGCGGACGATATTTAGGCATTTCGTTTAAGTAGGAAGGTCACCAATCTTAAAATATACCATACAAGTATCAATTCAAGTGTTTCCAATGGTCGGATTTAAAGTAAAAAATCAGTTTATAAGATAAAGAAAGTTGTACGACATATAGCAAATTAAAAGTAACTGTACCCCCGATGTCGGATACTTTTAAAAGAGTCACGTGGTTTTACACCATAATAATTTTCAGGGTCTAGGAAGTAGAAACTTAGATATACGAGAGAGCGTTTCCGATGATGCTGCGTGGCGATAAAGAGCAGAATGGAGTTCGACCTACCTGAAGAGACGAGAACATGATGTCTACGGGAAAACGGGGGTCCAGTTCAACTACCATCCGTACAGGTCTTGACCCTGTTAGAAACGAAGTCCTTGTTAATAGAAACTGGCGAAACCGTCCACGGCTATGATATCAGATAGCAATACTGGTCCTGTATATCGCCAGCAGATCTACAGGGAACAGTTTTGGGATGTGGCTGAAGGGCTTGATGCCCTGAGGTGATTCTGTCACGAACTCTGCCCACCAAACCTGATCGATACCCCTAGAGATAACTCAGTTCGATTTGCCAACGGTCCCAACCAGCCACAAGCAATCAAACTAGCGACAAAATGATCCGCTCTCTTATATGGCTATATCAGTTAACGGGCAGATCCTATTCGTCATCTAGACCCACTGCACAGAACAAGGTGGAAAGCAGCAGACATGAAGCTTGAGTATAAAACACGCTGCCTCTGGCACGATCATATGATAACTGGGACTTTAACATTTCCCCCTAACTTTTATCTGCCCTCTCCAGGGCCAATTATGCTAATCTCACACCTACAGGCGTTACAAAACCATACCGACTTTTTGTCTCTGTCTCTCCCTTCTTTGGTCCTACTCAGTTACTGGACGCCAGCCCGTAGCTACAAAAATGGAAAGACCCCCTTCCAGTCAAAAACAAATCATACGATCACCTATAGATTTAGTTGACGCTCACCGAACACAACAAGTCACACCCTGGGCCATGAACATGTCGACCCTGACACAGCTCTTAGCAATCGTTTCTCGCAAATTAAAATCACTACTATCGCTTTTCTAGATGACCGGCTAAGCTCGTAATCCAACAAACCCGAACGGTGTTGAGTTTCTCATCTTGTTTTATCGCTAGACGTCTCCCAAATTAAATGGAAAACGCTCTTTTGGTTGTGATATATGATAGTTCAGTCGATCAGTGACTCGATATATTCATGAGGCACCCTTTGCAATTTTAAATGATCGTTCTTAAAGACGTTGCAGTGTATGTTTTTTTCTTTCTTTATTACAATTCTATTTTGTTATGAAAAGGGCCGTCAGTGGACAATCTGGCATCGAGAAAACCACTCGAGGAGTATTCAACGTCAGCTTTCATTGTAGGACTGTAATGACATGGTTGTGTGTATGTCAAGAAGCTTTATTCATTGCGATCTTGTTTATTTGATTAACCCGTCTAAGATGGCAAACGCTTGGCAACAAGAGGTAAAATAGAGCAGTTTACGGAGCCAGCCAGGCGTACTAGATTAACACAAGAGCAATGCCAGTTGAAAGTTGCGCTCACGGAACGCTCTTTGACAAACCGACGCCCGTTTAATTCAGAAATCTCCACCAAATTACAGCCTGTCTCATTTCAAGTAAATTTCTTGATAACAAAGGCGATTTTTTTTTTCGCAAAATACAAGGTATTCATACCGGCCTGATCCCATTTAACTTCACCAATCCATTTTCTCGTCTATTGAAATATTGTCTACTTATACATGGATGATAATGAAAAATAGTTTAAAAGATATTCCATTCGGGGTTTTTTTTCAGTTTTAAAATGATTATCAAATGCTTATATATCATATTCTCCCGCATTTATTGGCATGTGGCAAGGTTTTTTTCAGCTCCAATTTAATATAATCTTATAAAATCTATAATTACAGCTCATCTTATTGCTGCATTCTATAGTTTAGTTAATTCGCTGGAATATTGACTCGCATGAGAAATAATCATAGCTTATGACATTCTTCAAGGTGCATTTCTTTGTCGTTTTCTATTTAGTGTCTTTATCTGTCGTGGCTTAACATATTGTCGTTTAATGCAGTTGAATGACAATTACTAGTAGGGGATTTTTTTCTGGTAAATTTCATTTTTAAACTCATAAAGTTAGCTTGAAACATCAAAGTTGTGTAGCTCACTTTTTCCTGACCTTGATTGATTAAGGTGTGGAAGTGACATCTTTAATGTGAAGGTGTGATGCGTGCAATAAAAAAAACTTAGATCAAATATTTTGATAGAAGTGCAAGTGATATATTTTTATCAGCCGACACGAGTCACTTCCGGTTTTTCTCTATCCTCATTTACATAAATAACAACATCCGTGTTTGAGAACAGTCCAATAAGTTACACTGAAGACAGCTTTTAGCTTAGATCAAACTGCAAAATATCATCAAGAGTGCGTAAGAGAATGTCTACATTACGTAAACTTCTTTATTAAAATTTTCAAATAGCCCGAAAGTGATGCCTTTCGTAAACATGAACGCTTCAATTTGGCTTAATCTGCAGAAGTAATTTTTCTTTATAAGTTGTTAGGGGAACATTAAGACAATATTGATAAATATGCTGATAAATAGTTGTTTATCTTTTGTAAAATGTAGGTACGTGTATTGTACGAGAAGCCCGCCAAACAATTCTATCACCATTGTTCCCCTGACAAGAAAATACATATGTCCGTACACTGAAGAGACGTTGTTTTTTTAAGCTCCTGTAAACGGTGAATGTTGCAACACAGATAGATTTAGCAGCAAATAACCTATCTAACCTTTTAGCTCATAATGTCGAGTGTGTGATTAAATTCGGTGCGTCAAACCCTGAAATGATTAATCCTGGCGTGTGTTATATAATACAACAACATCAACTGCCGCCCCATGTTTATTTAGCGCCGACTAAATTGCCCAGTATTTATACGATAGATTTGTTTCGCCACAATAGACCTATGGCCAAGTTCTATGTTTCTTCCGATTGTGCCGGATTGGCGAACGTCAGTGTGTAAAGGCCGTTTGTCTTGGTCTTCGCCCGCTCAACTGAAAACTGGTTAACGCTTAAACAGATATTTGGTGATTGGTAAAGCCCCATTGGCCCTACACTATTCACATATACACAAATCTTTTGAATTTACTAGGAGTACACCTCAGTAACTTATTTTTTCGTTAAATGGGTCAAGCTTAAATTAAATTGTTTTTAAAAAACGCGTTAATCTCGCTTTAAAAAACTAGCCCTAGCGCAAATCTCTCTGAAATCATTAAACAGAGACTGGACTAGCAATGGCCCCTGACAGATCCTCTGTCAATACAGTGGCAATTTTTCGTCAAATTGCTCTCCCTTTTTAAACGGGTTTAAGGACTATTCACGTTGACAATGAAGATCGTTTGATGTTAAAGTTGATGACAAACATTCGCCCAATGGCCGCTTTGAAAGGCCTATAGGATTCCCTTCAATGAGTTAAACCCTCTTCTCAAGTTGACAGCCTCTCTGATATAACAGTCCATAGACTACGTGATAATTAATTTCTTAAATGTGTTTTTGGGGAGAATAGGGAACTAAGATGACATACAATTAACTAAGTTTAAAACGCATTTTCCCGAATAGAATTAAACTAAATTTTAACCACCTAAATCTGTCAAGACCAATTACCCCAAAACTATGTGTATAGTGATGGTTTAAAACTCGAACAGCATCTGCCCTTTCAAAATCAGGTTAACTGCATTTAAATTATAACAGCGAATA
>JARDVA010316173.1:0-17285 GCA_030265315.1 Mopalia swanii | reverse complement strand
CGCCCCCCCACCCCCCCCCCCCCCCCCCCCCCTCTATTTCTCTCTCTCTCGCCTACCCCATCCCTCTCTCTCCATCCGTCAGCATCATCTTCCCAACCTCCAACCACCATTATCAGACACACACACGCACACACTGATAAGCAAACATACGAAACCAATGGGATTTGTTTTTATAATACTTTTATATGCACCTCATTTTTAGTGTTTATAACCTAACCTTAATGGCCTATGTTGTGACTCAACATATCTTCTATTTACCTTCTAACACACATGACAGGATGTAGGCTATGTTATATCTGTTTTGTTTTTCGGTTGTTTTTGTTTAGCGTTTGCTTTATTCGCTAATGATCTGTAGCTGAACCCCACAGGTCTTGATCTAAAAAAAATACCAGAGACATAACTGTATCAGGTTCTATAGATCTCAATCTCGAGTTGCTGTGCCCAACGTTCAAACATCCCGAGAGACGATAACAATAATTCACGTAATGAAGTCAGTGATTTAGTCGTATGATAATACAAGGTAAATTACCTGTACTAAGATTCATCTAACACATTTACCGTCAACATACCAGTCACATAACGATCCAATCTTGCCGATTGATTCTTTATTCAGACCAATAACCCAACTGGAACGCTTACAGAGAGAGAGTTTGATAAAGACATATCAGACTTTATATCCATTGGTTTTCAACTTGGGACCAAGTGACGGTACTAGAAGAAACATAATTCATTATTTATTCCAACATGACCAACATAGCACTCAGTTCATCCTTATACAGGACAAGACGATCCATGTCCCTAAATGTCTACAAACTCCCACAAAGATATTGTAACCTACAAGATAAATCTGCTATTGATATACCGATTAGACCAAATGCCCATCTTTATTGGATTACTTTAGAACGGTCCTGATCTTTAGTTGATAGACACATTGATTAATTTATATTGCTTTATCGTATACTAATGGGGATTCGATTTATTTCAACCTATATGTGTGTATTACAGTCCTCACTTTTTATAGCGTACAAAAGAAACAGAAATCTATATGACCTACTGGTTAAAGCGAAAGTTCACTCTGTATCAGACAGCTTGTAACACGTAGTCTCTGTAATGGATATATTTATTGGTCAATGTCTATTTCTCTGAGAGAACAATTTATAGGATGAGTTATTCCTTACCCATACAGAATATCTTGTTTCTTACATATTTATCAATATTTTATATAATATGTAAATGGTCATTACCTTCCCTCGAGATGCTGTAGGTTACCCATAACAATTCGAAATCAAGATCTTTTTAGAAACACGTCTCTGTGAGTTTATCTAGAACATGTGATGAGTACGTGTGATTATTTCCTAGTGATGGAACAATACATGCTGAAATATTAAATGAAATTTAGGGGCTTTTGTTTTACTAATTCTACTTATGTTTATTATGTGTAACTGTTGAGTGCAACTAAGTGAAATTGTCTTGTATGTTGTGGGAAAAGTTGGGTGTTAACAAAATAGCAGTTTATCGTATGAATAAGGTTAAAGAGGACAGCCGAATTTGTTAATAGAGACGTCTTTTACAACGTGGCATAATCAAATCAGTCAGTAAGTCAGAGGGTAAAGAATTCATAACTCTTCTGCTGATAGATTCTGTTTTCAATTTACAGGAGACGTATTTTATTATGTTTCGAATTGACACGGAAAGTCTTTCAATTTGTTTCCAGTGAAAGCCTTAATCGTGTTTCCCATTCACATGTACATCCTTCCTGCAGTAATCGCCAGCAGTAAAAGCCGGCATCTTAGACCACTCAGCCACCCGGCCTTCTACAAAATAGAAGGTTAGTCAGCCTAACTGAGAGTCGTGGGTTCGATTCCCGGATGGGTTTCGACCTGCAAACTTTTCTGAAGTAGAATCTGTTCAAACTAAGAAAGTGTTATCCCAAAATAACGAAAATACTGTTAATCTTCACTTTCTAAAAGACACAAAAATGATCATTTGCTTTCAGCTTTGGGAGCTATGTCACCCTCCTATCAGACGGTATATATATAGTTAATGTCCGCTACCTAGACTCTAGCTGACTAACCCTCTATTTTGTAGAAGGCCGGGAGGCTGAGTGGTCTAGGTGGCCGGCATTTACTGCTGTCGATTCGGTGCCTAACTCTGAGGGTCGTGGGTTCGATTCCCGGACGGGTTTCAACCTGCAAACTTTTCTGAACTAGAATTTGTTCACAATAAGAATTTTTTCCCAACATAACGAAAATACTGTTAATCTTCACTTTCTAAAAGACACAAAAATGATCTCGAGAAGTTTTTCATTCTGTGCGTCAATCATGCCGACTTTGATTGTTGAATTGATCACAGTATAATTTACATTTGATAGTTTATATCGAACTTAAACATTCCATAGCTATCTCAGGTTAGACGCAGCTATAACGATTGTGAACCATTGGTCCTGTAAACAGGAGCATTAACAAAGACCGATTCCAAACCTATTCAAATTGGCTAAAGTTAATCTAAATAAATTGAATTATCGACCAATTTCGATAAAATTTAAAACACGCAACGCCAACTATTTGAATTATATGATTCTTGCTCTACAACTCCGATATCACGAACCTTTGGTAACTAGGGAGACCACGTAAATTTTAGCGTCATCTGTGTTGTGATGCCACGATGGCGCTACGTTCTGTTGTGCAAGGAACCGATCCAGTGCCGTCTTCTCTATTGTTCTGTGACATCATTTGGTGCACGTGCACAACCTTCCACTATAACGATTTTGTCACGAGAATCGGTAAACAAAATCGGCAAACGGGCGTAGTGTGAGAAAAAGAGCTTGGGCCTGTGTGAAACGATGAATATCACTCTCCCTAACTCTAAATGTCACTTACAGTGTGCTCATTTTTTTAAATGATCCTAATCTAGTGATATTCATAACTTCATCAGAGACCAGTGATGTAAAAAAAATGATCCGCCTCGAGTGATATTGACCAGGTTGTGGTTGGATAATCTAAGTACACGATGTTTTATAATCCCTCCCCATCAGTGTGATTTCGGTAGCTACACCGTCACCATTAAACCTAAAAGAAACAGCTTATAGGCCTACCGTTAGAAATGAAATGCCCCATTTAACCTCTAATTCAGGGTTTCATAAGTTTATAGTTTAACGTGACATTTATTTGGACACAGGGAATTTAGTTAAATAACACCTAGTCCTCACACGACATCCGATAATTCTATGACCTATTTGGAATATCATTAAATACAGGATATTTAAAGAGAGCGCTTATATTTATATTAACACAATTATATATGGGTATATTAATTTAGGCAAATTAGGAGCCGGAGGCGAGTGGTTTTCTCTTTTTATTTGCGAGAGCGGTGTTTGTGGTAACACATTGGCCAATATTCTCACACTACTTATTCCACATGCTTAAACAAAATATTATTAACTTTTATATACATCAAAACACCACTTGATCTTGATTACTTCTGTTCCATACGTAAGCCTCCTAACTGTCCATCTTCCATTGTCATTCAGAAACAACTCCCGTGTTCTAATCGACAACACTAGATTTCTTTATGAGCCTTTATCAATGTTATTCATTCTAAAGACAAGCTATGGCTGATAAAATCAACGCAAATTGTACAGGCTGCATCTTAGAATAAAACATGTCAACTAATTATCTTAGTTAAAATATAAATTGTTATTTACAAAATGCATTAACATCGATTACTCTTATTATTGCTCTATACTTTGAACAATGGTAATACATGCCTGTAGTGACTGTCTCTATATTAGAGTTGACAGTTAACATTCTGACGCGGAAATTTGAAACTGTCGACCATGGTATCCTCTAAGCTCAATTAAGATATATGTTTTTAACATGTATTGCCAACATGTGGTTCCCTAGTTACTTGTCCAATCGTAAGTATTTTCTATCTAACAGTTGCACTACATCGTATACAAATAATATAAATATTGGTGTCCCATAGGGCTCGATACTAGGCCCCATACCATTCCCCATTTACACAAACGATATTCCCAATTGCACCAAACTTGACGTTTTATTATTTGCAGATGACTAAAGTGTAGTTATGAGTCACGAATGCCCTGTTGAACTATACCGCATAATGAATCTGGGCATTGATAACGTTAACACTGGCTAACCTGTAAAAGACTGTCACTAAATTTTAAGAAAACAAAATACTTACACAAAAATCCCTTAGAAGGACAATATCAAAACAAAAGGAATCTATTTTATATCTGATGACAATTTTTAACCAACAAATACCATTAATTTATTGGTGTTACCATTAATTTATTGGTGTTACCATTAAAAAAAATGTGTAGAAATTTCAACACAACCAATTAGCTTATAAATCAGCCACATCTTCTGCCTTCCCTTTTTCAGACATTCTTTACAAAAGAATCTGATGTGTGCCAATACCCCACTCGTACAACTTCCCTTTGTCTCCACATACCGTTTATCACACTAACACAACTTTACACATGTAAAATCAAATACCCAATAGAACGGAATAAACTGCCCTATGAACTAAAGCATTGTACATATTTTTCTCTTCTCAAATCTAAACTAAAGATATTCTTGTTGAAATAACTATCTGGTTGATTATCTTCATTTCAACTTTTTTAAGCCCTATTATGGAAGTTATATAGTTATGCTATATTTTCTTAGTAAACCGTTTTTGTTTTCTATTAATAGAGCGTTGTGATGTTTTCGTGCCTGTTAAAATCTATTAAATTCAGTATATCCATTGGGTTGTCTATTTCCGCCAGGTAATAAATTGTTATTTTATATTTACCCAATGTATTAAAAAAAATTGACGTGCACTTGTACGATCTGAATGCTATTTTTCTGATTCTTATTATTATGTAATGCGTTATTCCTGGTCAATTAAATTAAATGAAAGCCGTTTTACCATTTCTACCTCTATTAACATATATATGCTGAATTCTAAGTCGTACAATCTTTTTCGCCTGTGTTAAAACCGATATCACATATGTGAAAAATAATTTACCATTTTTGTAAAAATGTACATATATGTGAACAGTAAGGTTACATATGTGGAATAAAAGCTAATTTGAAAGCCTTTGTACAGACACGCTTTCCAACATAAATGTGATATTCTTGTGTGATACACACTATAAACAAATAAAACAAAAGCAAACTATGGGTCCTACCTTACATATCTGAGCAACAAAATCGGGTTTTAACAACTTAGTTTTGCCCAGAGTTTGAATATTAAAACTGCCAACGTAGAGCGTTCTTCCGATCAATCCCTCAGTGGCACCTCCACAAGCTGACAGATTGAAGAATAAGGTGACCGTCATTCCAAGAGCATACAACGTATACATCATGTTTACATTACACGAGCGTATGACTACTACATGTATACCACGTTTGTGTGTATTGATATAACCTCTTGCACAACGGCGAAAAATCTTGTTCCTTATCAGTGTCACCAAACATCTCCGAACACTCAAAGGTTTTGTGTGACGGCTGATTAGAGAGAGTTTATTTACAGGAAATCAGGAAGTCTATTATCAAGTACAATGACGTTTATTTGTAACATGTTGAAACATTTGAGCGACAAGAGTAAATGAGGCCTGTAACCTTGATTAATTTAGGTCCGCAATATTGTTAATAAAGGCAGTAAGTGAAATTATGCAATGGTTTGCTATGTTTTTGTGTTATGTGATGAACGGCGGGCTGATGTTTTGTCCGGTGGGCAATAATGTTCTAAGCTCACAGAGATATTAACCTTCAATATTTACCTAACATAGGCCTTGGAATATTGAATTAATCCTAATGAAGCGAATTGGGGACATTTTGGAGGTTGAGTTCTACTGGTTCTCGTGTCGAATAGCGCATTTCACCATGCCATGAATAGAGTTGTTGAAACAAGGTACACATCATTCATGGGGAAGTATGAAAAGCTATTTTTATTGAAGGGCGGACATGCTTTGTCAAGTATTGATGTTTCAGAGTATTTGGTTTTAAGGTGACGGACAGCCAATCTCTTTCTATATTTAATAATTGTGATATGTTGTTGTTCAGAGAGTGAGCGAAAAAGCTAAAAAAAATATAGTCCTTTCTCCGCAACATAATGTAAATGGTCCAAATAGGCAAGATTGGATGACACAAAACAAAATGGATGAAAATGAATGAACTATATTTCCAAAGTAACAAATTCGCGTATGGTATAAATTATATATATAGCACACAGCCGGCCGCTATTGTGTTTCCTAGCGCAGCCTACACATGACGCCATGACGGAACACGTGCATTATGTTAACTTCCAAGACATTCACCACACAGCCTACAATCTGAAAATATTGGGCCCCCAAAATGACTGTACTTGCTGCAATTCACATATTTTTGAATGGAATTAACTATTTCTAATGAGAGTTCTGGACAGACCTACAAATGCATTCGCCGACCTCCAGGAAAACAACACATGGTTCTCAGACCAACAACCGAACTTCAGCTGACTTTTTTAGTTAGAACTTTGCCAACAGTGGAAATTTTCAAAAGGTTCGGGAAGGCATTCAAATTGGTGCCGACTCACCTCATGCTACAAAATGGTTGTTTTAGCGATATATATTTAAATTATCCTAAAATAGCGGTGGGTGCGAACTTCTCGTGCAAAAATACACTTACATCTGTGTAAAGTTAAATTGTATCCGTTTGAAAAGTCTTTTTACACACCCGGCCTTGTGATATCATAGTCTGCAGAATCATGTCCACCTGTCGTTGTTGTGACCTCACAACAACCCATGTCAACACTCGTCACATCTCGGTAACTCTCGAGAGAGTCCACCACGTGCACAACGCATTCCCATCTACGCTTTGGCAGAAAAAATACAGTAGTCGGGTGATTTACATTGAATGAACCGATCTGTCAAATGACCTAAATGTCCCCGGCAATGGCGCGCAAAGCATTAAAGGAAGACACCTACATCACCCCATGAAAGCCCAGGGTCAAACCTTCCCTTTTTTAATCGTGCTCTGTGACCCATCCGCTTTCCACGATATTGTAAGTCACAATCCCTCTTTAGGATGTCATAGCAAATGCTAGTTCAACTGCTCGGATGACCACAGCGCAGCGCCATCTGTACTCGCATGTTCAAGGGAGATAACTCTCCGTATTAAATAGTGACACCTCGATCGCTTTTAAAAACACACCACGTGAAAGACCGTCTTCGCTCTTCATAAAAACGCCTCTCCCAACAGTCTAAGTGGACTGTGCCATGGGAGAGGTCCCGAAGTCTAACCCAACGAAGCACAACTCAGATTTGTTGTCGAGTCAACGCCTTGACCCTGTCACGTGACCTAATTCTAAAAATACGACAAGTGCAAGAAAACAGCTGTCACCCTGCTGATCCGCTAGATGATACGTCACAAGCCTTCGTTATATTGTCATGGCAAAATGCTAGCTCAAATGCCCGGATGGCCACAGCGCATCCCCATCTGTACTTGCATTGTCAAGGGGGGTCACTCAATCGATGTCGTTGTTGTAATGTTCCCTTTAAGACGTTAGGAGCCAAGTTTACGCAACATATTCATGCATGGCGCATTTTTCGGGTTTTGTCATTGGCACTGGCCATACCCAGCCATCGTCAGCAATAGAATTAATTAAATCAATTATTTTTAAACCGCCAACTCAAGACACTCAATCTTCGTACTAGTATATGAGACTTGCGTCCCCTTTCTCTAGGTAACGGAGTTAACGCTCAGAACCACGGCCATCATGTGCCACTGGTGACGTCGCATAGAAGGCACGGCTCTCATCAGCTCCTTAGTACTAAATAATGTAGAACGATTACTTATCAAGTACTAATGAGCCATTCTCCGCTCCTTAGTACATAAATACATTGATTTGTGCGTTATCATATACTAAACGATTACTACATAAATAGTAGTAGTGTGCCAAAATGGCACCCCACTACTATTTATGTAAAAATCAATTAGTACATGATAACGTTGAACCCTTCCTTATTATGTTATAGCAAATGCGACGTGAGTTACGCATTCTATACTGGGATTGCCAGACAACTCTTACAACCCTTTATTGCAATAGAGGTTGTCATACAACTCTTACTGCACTTAGCAATAGGTTCGTTTGAATAACCATGGTAAACTGTCTGATGATTTCATTTTTAATAGACATTATCTAAAACACACACAAAGGTTTTCCAGACAATCAATAATTGAGATATGAATACTTGACTATTGCAAATTATTATATCTTCCTTTAATTTCGGCTAAATGGTATTTTGTATTCCCCTTCCGTGTAAAAACATATAGTCTCCAATGTGTTGTCAGATGTAACAGACGACTGTTAAATAAGTCACGAGAATCATAAAGCAAATGAACCGCACCCTTAAACCATATTTTTCGCTAGGATATGTCAACAACGAAGCAGATAAAAGCAATATGAATTGATCTGTGCATTGTTATGAATTCCTTAAATATTGCATGATTCGTAACTGCAGTATAAACTGAACATTGTGGTAAAACCCTGCAGATGCATTATTTTAACTCATTATCTAATAGAGAGAAGAGATACGCTGACTTACAGTTATGCAGGTTTTGGCCCAAATATCCATCGAACCCGTGAAATTTGAATGCATATAAACACCAGCAGTAAATACTGGCCACTGAGACCAGTCGGCTACCACCATTCTGCTGAGATCGCTCAACTACCCACCATTCTACTGATATCGATCGGATACCCGCCATTCTACTGAGACCACTCGGCTACAAACATTCTGCTGAGATCACTCAGCTACACAGCATTCTACTGCGACCACTCGGTTACCCACCATTCTACTGAGATCACTGAGCTACCAACCATTCTATTTTGATCACTCAGATACCCTCCATTCTACAGAGATCAATCAGTTACCCTCCATTCTACAGAGAACACTCGACTACCTACATTCTACTGAGACCACTCGGCTACCACCATTCTACTGAGATCAATCAGCTACCCACCATTCTGAAGAGATCAATCAGCTACCCTCCATTCTACAGAGATCCATCAGCTACCCACCATTCTACAGAGATCAATCAGTTACCCTCCATTCTACAGAGATCAATCAGCTACCCTCCATTCTACAGAGATCAATCAGCTACCCACCATTCTACAGAGATCAATCAGTTACCCTCCATTCTACAGAGATCAATCAGATACCCACCATTCTACAGAGATCAATCAGCTACCCACTATTCTGCAGAGAACACTCGGCTATACCCACCATTCTACAGAGATCAATCAGTTACCCTCCATTCTACAGAGATCAATCAGCTGCCCACCATTCTACAGAGATCAATCAGCTACCCACCATTCTGCAGAGAACACTCGGCTACCCACCATTCTGCAGAGAACACTCGGCTACCTACATTCTACTGAGACCACTCGGCTACCACCATTCTACTGAGATCACTCACCCACGATTCTGCTGAGATCACTGCTGAGATCACTACCCACAATTCTACCGAGACCACTCGGATACCTATATTCTACTGAGATCGCTAAGCTACCCACCATTCTACTGATATCGCTCGGCTACCCACCATTCTACTGAGACCACCCAGCTACCCACCATTCTACTGGGATTACTCACCTACCCACCATTCTACTGATATCGCTCGGCTATCCACCTCTCTACGGAGATTACTCAGCTACCCACCATTCTACTATATCGCTCGTCTACCCACCATTTTACAGAGATCACAAAGCTACCCACCATTCTACTGATATCCTTCGATTACCCATCATTATATTGACACAAATCGGCTACCACCATTCTACTGAGTTCACTCGGCTATCCAGCAGTCTACTGTGATCACTCGGCTACCCACCATTCTACTGCGATCACAGCTACCCATCATTCTACTATGGTAACTCGGCTACCACCATTCTACTGCGATCCCTCAGCTATACACCATTCAAATTGGTTACCCACCATTCTACTGAGAGCAATCGGCTACCCACCATTCAACTAATATCACTCAGCTACCCACCATTCTACTAAGACCACTCAGCTACCCACCATTCTCCTAAGAACTCTCGGCTACACACCATTCTATTGAGATGACTCGGCTACGCACCATTCTACTGCGATCAATCGAACAACTACCATTCTTTTGAGATCGCTCGGCCACCCACCATTCTACTGAGACCACTCGGCTACCCACCACTGTACTCAGATAATTCAGCTACCCACCATTCTACTGCGATCACTCGACTACTACTATTCTTCTGAGATCGTTCGGCTACCCACCATTCTACTGAGATAACTCAGCTACCCACCATTCTGCTGAGATCACTCAACTACCCACCATTCTACCGAGACCACTCGGCTTCCTACATTCTACTGAGATCACTCGTCTACAAACCATTCTACTCAGATCACTCGGCTACCCACCATTCTACTGCGATCACTCGACCAACTACCATTTTACTGAGATCACTCGGCTACCCACCATTTCACTGAGATCACTCGGCTACCTACCATTTCACTGAGACCACTTGGCTACCCAAGACTCTACTGAGATTATTCAGCTACCCGCCATTCTACTGCGATCACTCGACTAACTACCATTCTTTTGAGATCCCTCGGCTACCCACCATTCTACTGAGACCACTCGTCTACCCATCATTCTACTGAGATCACTCGGCTACCCAGCGTTATACTGAGACCACTCGACTACCCACCACTCTACTGAGATAATTCAGCTACCCACTATTCTACTGAGATCACTCGGCTCCCACCATTCTACTGAGATCACTCAGCTACCCTCAATTCTACTGAGACCACTCGACTACCCACAATTCTATTGAGATCACTCAGCTACCCACCATTCTACTGAAACCACTTGACTACCCACCATTCTACTGATATCGCTCAGCTTCCCACCGTTCTACTGGATCGCCCAGCTTCCCACCATTCTTGTGAGATCACTCAGCTACCCTCAATTGTACTGAGATTATTCGACTACCCACCATTCTACTGAGATCGCTCGGTTACTTACCATTCTACTGAGATTACTCGACTACCCACCATTCTACTGAGATCGCTCGGTTACTTACCATTCTACTGAGATTATTCGACTACCCACCATTCTACTGTGATCGATCGGTTACTTACCATTCTACTAAAATTACTCGACTACCCACCATTCTACTGAGATCGCTCGGTTACTTACCATTCTACTGAGATTATTCGACTACCCACCATTCTACTGAGATCGCTCGGTTACTAACCATTCTACTTTGATCGCTCAGCTACATGTACCTACTATTTTACTGAGGCCAGTCAACTACCCACCACTACCGGCACTGATGTACATTTAATTCAGAACATACATATTGGTCAATGACAAGCAGTCAATGCCCCTTCGTCACGTGTTCGATGATGCTATCCATATGTTCTAGCTGTACATTAACTCATATTACACACTAAAATTCATGTTATGGGTTTATTTACTTTGGCCAGCATTTATCTAGCTGCGCGATAATAGCCCGTAAGCTAGCTGTGTGCCAGACAGACGATCCTATCAACAGAATCTTCTAAGCTTAAGAAAAGATAGCAACGCCAGTGAATTGATTACTTGGCTTTAGGAAATACATATAAGAATAAGAGTTCTGTTCACAACAGTAAGTAAATCATGGATGCTATTTCCATAAACGTTAGCGGTCGACGCTTTGAGATTAGTCAGCAAACGTTTAATGCATTGTCCCAAGCAATGGGAGCCAGACTTGAATCAACGCCAGCCAGTTTTATCAACGGACGTCAAGAATACTTCTTTGAGCGCCATGCGGATGTTTTCGAGGCTATATTATGTTATTATCAGACGGGTGAATTGCACATGCCGCAATGTGTCTGTGCAAGTCTGTACCAGAAAGAGATGGAATTTTGGGGAGTTGGTCAGGCGGATCTCAGTAAGTGTTGTCACAATCAATATTGGATGGCTCTGGACAATTATAAGAAACTAATTGAGTTTGAGAATTATTTTACTGTACAAAGTAGATCGCTGAAGTTCGGATCTTCTCGACGTGATCGTGTGAGAGAATATTGTTGGCAGTTGATGAATGACCCCTTTACCTCCCTCGCCGCTCAGGTAAGTGAATCACCCCAGCAGTGTAGAATCGGTGTTTCCCCCTGTAACACTATTGAAATGACCTTTGTGTAATAAAACACAACTCAACCAGTATTGCTGGCTCTGACAACTTGACCAGTGTCAGAATCTCTCTGTCAGGTAAGATATTACTTTATCGAAGTGTTGTCTATACAGTTTTGGTTATAGTTGAAACTTCAAGTTAGGGTCAGAGTTAGGTTAAGTATAAGGTGTATGTTCATTGTTGCGCTTTAAGAACAGGTCCGTCATTAATTAGACCTCAAATTCCAAAATTCTAATTTTTACCACAGAGATCGCGGTTTGGTTTTCACGATGGTTCTTGCTAGTTTCCCACCAATGTATATGGGTAATTCTTGCGTCTTAGCCCTGTCTATCTCAACCCGTTTCAGAGATGGAAATTGATCCGCTGCTATCGCCGGTCCCTAAACACATATATCTGATTTTTCTCAGCTTTTTCTATATTAAACACAATGACTAGTATTTTGCCTACCTACAAAATTCTTTTCTGGCGGTTTTCAATTTTACGTTTGCAAAAGGAAATACCTTTAACAGGTCGACTCGGGTGAAAACGATGAATATTTTGTCTATGGTATCCAAAACAAAAATCAGAAAAACATCATATATATGATTTGAGAGGTTGACGATAGCCGCGGATCAATTTCCAACCTCTGATACAGGTTGAGATAGCGCCAAGACGAAGGAAATCAGCTTATGTATTGTGCTAACCATTAGGCTGCAATGAAAGACAGTGCTAAGAATTATATGTCCTTTGCACGAAACGACATTTAACATCAGACAAATAAATTTACGAATAATCTCTGGATTATGAAGTTCACTGAATTATTTAAATAACCATGCAGTGTGTTGGATGCGTTGTTTTCGATAAAATTATAATCTAGTTGACCATGATTTCGTGTGTGGATGAGATATTGACAAATGAATGTTAATAAATTCCTATCACCATATCCATTAGTGTAGACATGTGCTCATCGAGTCTCGTCTAAGTGGCGGCGCTAATATTATTACATCTCCTGTGAATACTCCCAATGATATGACAGCGGCCGTGTAATTCCAGGGTGCTATTAGTAATGATCATTAGATTATCAAGGGTATATGGTCCCAGTCATGGTTACCGTAATGCGTTCGCCACTATATGCCATGTACAATTAGACAACCAACATTTGTTCATTACCAGATTAAATAATCAATGTGTATTTTTCGGGATCCTATTCTTCGAAAGCAATACACTAATAACAGATAGCTTTATACATAAGTCAAACGGTATCAGATTATCCTATATATCTTTATCGGTGATTTAGTTAACCGTTAAGAACTTTACATTTGAACCAGTTAAAACAGTTAAAGTTCATGGCAAAGTTCTCCCTGTTGCAATAATGTTGGGATTTAGTTTCTTTCATTTTTATACGAAGATAAATTTACTTTAATATAATAATGTTGTTGTTTTAAGCACAACAGAAATGCTTACTGAAATATAATAATGTTATTGTTTAACACACAGCAGAAATGTTAACTTAAATATAATAATGTTAATGTTTTACACACAACATAAATGCTAACCTCAATATAATAATGTTATTGTTATACACACAGCAGAAATGCTTTTTGAACTGATTGTTTTTTTTTTGTAAAGTGTCAGATACCCAAGGTGATGTAATGCTGTATTTTATTTACGTTCCAACAAGTATAGCTTTGTTGTTTTCGGGTTGTTGTTGTTTGTTACACTCACAAGCATCAGTTGTATTAAATTAAAGTCAATAGTTCTAAAACTATAGATTTAAAGCAACGCTGATTAAATTCAATGTTTTGCTGAACACTAATACGTCCTTGTTTATAAAAAACACCAATTTGGCTCTGTGAAATGTTCGATCTTTACTCTGTGTGATATCCAAATCATTAAAATGTAAAATTGTGTGTTTTTATTTTTAAAATAGATCTATTACTGGGTGATGATGGGTCTTGTGTTGTTGAGTGTCACGGTTGTGTGTCTGGCCTCCCATCCGCAATTCCAAGGAAACATACTTGTCAGAGATTTTCCCCAATGGCTCCAAGGCTATATCATTCGTCACTATGGTCGGTTATTGTACGAGGAGGCTGTCAACAGCTCAATGAACATTACTTACGACGAATTCATCAATTCTGATACCCTCCAAGTACCCTTTATGTTACCGCATTTATTTGAAGTGCAAATCGCATTTTACATCGTATTCACTATAGAGTTTTGTTTCCAAGTACTTTCCTGTCCATCGATCAAGTCATTTTTCTTGTCTCCGCTCCATTTATTGGATTTTCTCGCACTTGTACCTTTCTACGCTTGGTTAATTGTTGATGGTAGTCAACCTTACGGACCGTATATTCGACAAGCCGAGATTACGCTATTAGGAATTTCCAGTGTCAAAGTGTTTAGACTGTTACGATTAGCGAGGCGGATTAAAGGATTACGGGTTTTACTGTTTACTATAAAATCTAGCCTAGAAGACGTGTTGTTGTTGATGCTGATGTTGTTAATGGCGACTGTACTTTTTTCCAGTGTTATGTACTACGTGGAAGACAGGGTTACTTTCCCTAGTATTATCCACGGATTTTGGTGGGCCATCGTCACGATGACAACTGTGGGATACGGGGATCAGGTCCCAAAGACCCTGCCGGGACAGCTGCTGGGTTCACTTTGTGCCGTTTCCGGCGTTATAATAGTAGCGCTCACAGTACCTGTATTTGCTTCAAAGTTTCAGCTGTATTATACCAATGTAGAGTTACCACATCCAAAACTCCAACAGCCAGGAGAGAACAGGATAAAACCAGAGTGCCCCCAATGTTTTAAATGACACTAAAGTAGACCTGATAGACCTGTATGCACACACGGTAACCGATGTAAACCGGCCGTACAGCGCGATACAGTCGCTAATCGATGCCACTGTTGCTTTTTCCTTAAAAAATCAAACCCTTCTTTTTCAAAGTTGACAGATGCTCGATAGTGACGTCTCTCTTTAGCGCAAACTTAACATTATTTTGCCATAATTAACCGACAAAAATGTAAAAACGAGATAGTATATTACAAATGACAATTCTCCAGAAGTAAACCCACAGAAACTAACGATAAATCGAAGAAACAGAAAAGGAATATTTATTAAAAAAGGACAGTCTATCTATGTTAATACAGCTCAAAGTATACGCACGTGGCTCATTAATCCACTTAATGTAAATGAAGCCCCTCTGATTAAAATAAACACCTCATGGCGTTCACAATTCTTTAGTTGAATGACGTCTCTTGAACAATTGTCGAAGATCATTTTAATATCATGCTACATGGTGTATTAGAGTATGTTTGCGTCCTGGTGTGTGTCGTGTGCGCGTTTGGGTGTGTGTGTGTGTGTGTGTGTATGTATTGGGGGGGGGGGGGGGGGTACGTATGTATGCGGGGTGGGTGTATGCATAGGTGTGCTGGGTGTATGTGCACTCCAAATACAATGTATATGTATACTATCAGAAGTCTAGAAGTGTGAAACAGCATATTTAGTAGTGTAGACGGCATTGTTTCTAAAACGGCCACAGTCAATTCCACGAAGCGCCCCATGTGGTAAACTGGCGAACCGTCAGGGGAGTTAATTCAGCATTGAACTGAACTTTGCCTGCAAGCCAATCAATTTGACCTGCTTTGTCCTCGCAATGAGAACTGAGCACAGAATCATGGAAGTATCCCTGACAAAACAAACAAAGGAGCGATTATTTTGGATTTAACCGATGCAATGAACAATGGGAAAGGAAATAATCCGGGCGAAATAATTCACATTATAAAAAGGAGACAAGCCAAGAGCAGACTTATGAGCAAGTATGTGTAAGTCCATACCGCCGTATACACAAAACTCTGATTTTCATAAACCTCGTACGACTTTCAATCAATTCAAGAGCGGCGCAAAGGGCCGAGGTGGTTATTCAAAATTACGGGCGCCTTAAGACGCTCACTGATTAAAAATGTAACCTGCGTGAATTTAACAAACCTTCTGCGCTCATCAAACAGTCGACCTCGCCCTATCGCTTGTAACATGGGTTATGGAAACAATGCCGTCTATGCTACTGAATGTGCTGTTTAACATTTGTAATCAATGGACTTCTGATAATATTTATTTTCACTTAAGTGTACGTTTCCTAAAATGTTTAAATTGTTGTAGGCCTATAGGTTTGTTGAAATTCCCCACGGCTCCTTTGGATTCAGTGTAATACTGGGTGTTTCTCTGTATAAAAAAAGTTTTAAAATAAAACGAAATATTGAATGACCATGTATCCATGGGGATGTTTTATTGGCGCCGCGTAAGTTTACTCTACTTTGTTAAACACGCCAGTGGAGAAAATGTTATTAAGCTGAACAATTCAGCTACTAGTATTTTAAAATGTTCCAACCCAATTTGGAAATATGATAAATTTAAATAAATTCATGTTTTTTTTAAAACAGCATCGTTGTGTGTTAATGTTTGACAACTGTGTTCTAATTCTCAAGCTCAAACGAAACCGAATCATTTTCCAATTCAGCTGACGCAAAGTTTAATGGTAAATATAACACACAGGGCGCAAGGCTCAACATCGCTTTACAGTAAACTTAACCTTCCTTATATCAAGAGGTGAAAACGACAGAATCAAAAAGGCAAACCATCATCTACCCGAAGCGAAGTCCAAGGGAAATTCTAGTGTAAGGGGGCCCTGGAAACCTGTTTCACTGTCAAAACACCCATAGCCATTTTACCCAAAGTATAGGTGTTATAAGTCTAACCAATACTTGGAGGCTACACAATGAAACGGGCCAGGATGTCGGAATCGCATCTTCGCTTGCCAAATAGAAATTCGTGATTGACTCAATCAATCGCTTATCAGGAATCAGATGACACTTTCATCACCTATTCGAACGGTAGTACGTTTCAGTGTTTCAGCGTTTTCACTATGCTTGGATTTTTAACCGGCTTCCAATAAAATTCTGGCAAAGCTGGTGTCCGGAGTATCGGCCAGTTTAACGTTTTATCGGATTTTGAGGTCAATATATACTCTGTCAAAAAAGAAACGCATAGGCGAAATATTAATAGAATTATCTCTTTAATACAAAGTGGGATAATTCAG
>JARDVA010315063.1:0-10445 GCA_030265315.1 Mopalia swanii | reverse complement strand
CTACTGGTGTCTGTAATGATACAGGAAGAAGCTACAATACACATCTACTGGTGTCTGTAATGATACAGGAAGAAGCTACAATACACATCTACTGGTGTCTGTAATGATACAGGAAGAAGCTTCAATACACATCTACTGGTGTCTGTAATGATACAGGAAGAAGCTACAATACACATCTACTGGTGTTTCTTTTATTAATGTAGAGTGTGAAACAGATACAAGTCCCGTTACCCGATCATTGTTTATTTCTGAATAATAACCAACGCGAACAAATCCCATTATTTGATTATTTCTGAATAATAACCAACACAAACGAATCCCAATATTTGTTTTTTTCTCAATAATACGCAACACGAACGAATCCCAGTATTTGTTTATTTCCGAATAATACACAGCACGAACAAATTCCATTATGTGATTATTTCTGAATATTACCCAACACGAACAAATCACAATATCTCTTTATTTCTGAATAATACCCAACACGAACAAATCAAAGTATCTCTTTATTTCTGAATAATACCCAACACGAACAAATTCCAGTAACTGATATTTGTTTCTGTCTGATGGATGCCTTACAGGAAGTAGTCTTTGTGGCTGATATTTGTTTCTGTCTGAATGATAACTGACAGGAACAAGTTGTCGTAAATTATGTTTGTTCATTTCATGAGATATCCTACTGGTAATGCTAGGTTTTGAATTTAGATGAGGCATGCAAGTGAAAAAAAACCTGATGGAGTAAGCTCTAGTAATTTTTTAATTGCGTTAAACTTGGATTATGTATTTATTTTTAGTCCGCCAACTATTTTTAGAACTATATAAGTTTCTTTGTCGAACATAAAAATGGCTTTCCACTAAAACACAGAGCAAGACGGTCTGGAGGTTGTTGTACTCTTGTTTTTCCTGTCAAAAAACTGACAGACACATTAGCTAAGCATTGTCCTTTAGGCCTATTATGGACCTTAAAAAGCAGGAATTGCGCCGAGGCATTCCCTGCCAACACTTATAAATTTACTAAATGCCGTAAACGGAAACTATTTTTTGCCAGAAAATGTCTTTGTGCATGATTAAACTACAAAATAAATATAAAAAATTATTTGCTGTACACATATGCCTATATATTGATTCCGTCAGAGCCTTGTTCCATCAGAAGCCTTCGCCTAAGAATAATCTCTACTTCATATCTCTACATATTGATTGTTCATCATCGGAAATTAGTAATTTCAGGGTCTGTTGAGCTTTACAGCGGGAAAATCTTCACTGTTCGCATAGAAGCGTTATAGGTCTATGAATAGGACAGTTTCATACAGAAAAGAGGAGAATATGCTGGTTGATTCATTGATTGGTTTATGGCATGATGACTCAAAAGTATTTCAATTATATGACCGTGGTGTATGCACATAACCATTAGATTTGAAGTGTTTTTCTCAGTCGGCAAAATATTCTTCCTGCAGAGGAAACTAAAGAGAGAGCTTGATAATAGTGGCCTATGATCAAAATATATTGTACTACCCTTTGTTTTATGATAAAAGAAATTAACAAATCCCCCCCCCCCCCCTCCAAGTCTTATATGGGTCGTGGTATGAATCTCGTTTTCATCCAAATTTGTCTTTAGTCCCATGATCAATACATACATATTCCCAAAGTTCGATTCCTCACCAGTGAATATCACTATAGACTCTCCATGTACCTCTAGTTTAATTAGTTAACGTATACGTAATTCACATAAGTGTGATTCAGAAAAACGTTAACTTTAATTTGACTCAAAATTTCAGCATTTAATTTGTTATCATCAGGTTATATATACACGTTGTAAGTAAAGGTCATCCAAATGCATCTAGAGAAAAAAAACAGATAAAGTACATGTTAATAATAAGTTATTTATAAAGAAGCTTCCTGGAAATCTATAAGGGCTACCAAACACTCCTTCCTCTTAAGCCTTTTAAAGATCCACTGGAACAGCAAGTAGCTATATATAATATTATTTCGAAACGGTACACAGAATCCCATATATTCCACCAGGACAGTACAAACACGGTTATAGGATTGTTTCATTTGATGTTCAATCAATCGTCACCAAAATCCAACTTAACAACACTATCAATGTTATTCTATACGGGATCTGAAAGCAGCAAATGATCAAATCCACTTTGAAAAGAAATAGACCCAAGAAACTTATCGGTGACCCCTGCATCAAGCCTCATTCTGGGCAAATAATGATCAGCAAATAGACAGTGTATCTATGGGTTCATCTTTCGGTCCTTTCTCAATAAACATCATCCTGACTAAATTTGAACAAAGTATTGTATACAAATTTCTCCAAGTCTAGCTAAACCCACAGATTTTGACATCTTAAAATAAAGACTTAATTATTGTCATGCATCAATTGTTTTCACTCGGGTAGAGTTTGTGGATAACAACGTTGTAGGCTATATCTACTTGATATTTCTCAAAGAACCTTCAGCCTTCAGAAAACGAACACACAGTATATTGATGCCGTTTGTTTCGAGCCATGGAACAAAATAAAAAATGCTTCGTGGGCTAGGGCACGTGCATTAAACACTTTTAGGAAATTCTTAAATATTTCGTCATAGGTCTATGGTTAGAATTGACAAAGATTACAAAACAGTGATTGTGGAATGGAATCTGTAAAACTTTAAGCCATTCAGTTAATTAATCGTTCCTCCCCAAAATACGGTCCTGTTTATAAAGAAGATAAAGAGAAGATTCCTAAAATCTGATTAATACTTCCAATTACTGAAAATATGAAAAACACTGACAAGAAAATACATCTCCAATATTAAAAAGTTATAACTATAGTAAAACCATGCTGACCTCCTTTCTTATGGTCTTCTCGCCATTGCTTTATACATGCTAACTATAGAGTCAAAAGGAAGTCAACGGTTTTCAGAATTAAACCATGCGGACTGAACACGTTTCAACTTCAATAAATTAATCCCAAATAAATGTATTTGTTGATAAATACATAGGTTTTTGGTTCGATTTAATGCTTCGAATATTTTGTTAAAAATTAACTGATCAGACAACCGTATGACAGCCATTTTACTTTTTTTATATTGGCCTGCAATGCTACAAGACTCGTGCCGTAGTCGAAATTAAGACAAGAAGATTTCACTCGAGACTAGTTATGGGCGCTATCATTTGATAAAAACCGTCGCAGCTCGCTTGATCAAAAGCCAAGAATATCTTCAAGTAAGTGATTTTCGGTAAATTACCGAAAATGATTAGGCCCCTAATAAAGATTTATAAATTTAACTTCAAGATTTTTAGTTTTTATGTTACACTCAATGACCTACATTATATTGTATAGTTACGTCATTGATTACACCGCACTGACCTGTCAGTGTTACACCCCCAGAAAGCATTATCAGTTTATGTGGATTGTGGACACGTAAATCTTGGAATGGTCACGTGAATCTTGGAAAGTCACGTGAGTCTTGGATCGAAAAATAAAGTCTTGGACAAGAAAATTACAATCCTGGTCAAAAATCTTGGACCTTAAGCCTCGTCTACAAAGTTATTTTATTCAAAAGCTAATCACTGTCTGTGATAGATTAATACATCTTGTACAATGTTTTAAAACATGTATTGTTTTATTGTTAGCGTAAACACAAAGTATACAGTTTGGAGTAAAATTTATGAATTCATTAATAATTGTTTTTAAATGTGTAATGTTTTATTGCAAGTGTGAACACAAAGTTTCCATTTTGAAGTTAAATTTATAAATCTGGAATTTTTTCCGCTGTTAGGCCTATGTGCCATACTGTACAGACGTCGATCGTCGTTGAGAGCGAGCCGGCAAGAAGGCACTTGGTTGTCGCTTGGGCTTGTGAGAAATTATCATGGAAAACGACCAACACGCACTGAGAGATGGGCTTTTCGCCTCTAACACATTCAAGATATACATTCAAGGAGTCGCTATAGCCTACAAACCAAATCACGAAGATATATATCATGTATACCGTTGCAAGGGAGATCACTCTTAATGACTTTTTCTAACATTTTGGCTAGTGGAAAAGCTTGGAGGAATTGAAATGAAATTCTGATGTAAGGAACGTAAACAAGCAGTTTACACTCCGCACTGGTCTCCGGGGTGGAGTGACCAGTGACAATATACAAATGCTGCCTGGTCGAGAATGAAACATTATATTCTGTTTTGTTTTTGTTGCTCAGCAGCCGTTGAATATCAGTCGTCGTGTGTGGAAGGGGAGATCCATCAAAAGTCTATGTATATAATAGCCCTGTTAACATGACAGTGAGGACTTCCCCTCTATGTATACAAGTGCTTTGTGCTATAGGTCGCTTGATCGATTGATTGGTGTTTCACGCCGTGCTTAAGAGTATTTCTCTTATATGACGACGGTGTATTCCAACAATAACTGACACTAGCACAACCAAGATATGAAACATTTCCATAATGTTGGAAAGTTAACTATTGTTATAGGCTCGCCTGTACAAAGTACGATGAACTAATGTCATACCCCTGGCGTCGGCGTCAGGCATGTAAAGGCTTCTATAATTAATTATATACTAAACGAATTCTCTGAATTTTACAGTTTGCAAGAAAAGATTATTAAAATTATAGGGAATGCTGTGCACATTAATTATACTAATTAAATGATACTGTTTTGGAGGAAATGGTGTCAAATTTTGCGTTTACTGATAGTAAAAACAAAAAGGATATTGACAAAATGACGGATTTTGTCTTTTGTATTTATAAAGTATGTAACAATCAAGAAAAAAATATTGGCAGCAAGGAGCTCGCCTGGTCCGCCAATGAAAGGGAATGCATTCCTTTTGCTTTCAAGATAAAAATTCAAACTAATTTAATATGTCTTCATAAAGCTCATTAGAGTAATTAATATAAGCATATAATTTCAGAATAAGCAGGCCTTTCAATGTGGAGCTATGGTGTTTAATGCAAATTTGCTCGTTAGAGTACTTACTATGCATGCTATGCGCTGAACAGATAATATTCCTCTCATCTCAGCTTATGGGGCATTTGCCCAAAATGTAAGGACAAGCGGGCTATTTAATTTGGATATACAGTGCTTAACGCATATTGAAAGAGAAAGCTACTACCAAGTTTGAAATTAATTACACATAAATCACATTTCACATCAATGAATCATCTGTTCAAATAAAACAAATAACGGAACGGAAAACATAACTTCCGTTTTTAAGAACGCATATTTGGTTGAAGTCCTTTACTTTCTTCTTGGCGATATGGCTGTCGCCGTCGCATGACCGAAATGAGGAGAATCCGCAAAGGAGACGGTGTTTGTGTGGCGACGCTAGCAGTATCATAGGGAACTCTGAAGATATTAATAGGACCTCAGCCAAACGGCCTAATTCTCGATACACCACGGACAACTTCCGGGAAGGATGGATATACCCAATGAAAATTATTATTTTCGTGTATACGGGTTTGAATATATTAAGGATCTCTAATTATGAGTGACCACGGAAATATCAAATTTATGAAACGAGATACTAATTTTCATTTATTCAGAGCCTCCGCGGCGGGGAATGAATTAAAATTACTGCAGGAGTTTTATAAACTTGATATCTGGGTCACGAATTTTAGATTCTATTTATCCCATAAATATTTTTTTGTAATCATTTTAATCAGAAATCAACGTAAATAGTTTCGATTAGCTATCGAGAGAAATGAGATGCGCACATTGGTACGTACACATCTATTTAATTAAGTGTAAAGCACCCGTCAGAGTGATCAGCACCCACGGAACAGAAAACAGTGCCGATTGAAATGCGATATTTATTTAACTGAAATATGAAATAAAAGTACAAAAAAAATCATTTTAATTCGAATCAATATCGAACAGTTAGTCTTGATCCACGAAGAGGGCATTATGAAGACCTTTTGAACGCTGTGTCGTCGCGAGCATTGAACACTTTCAGTACATCAGCGCGAAAGTTTCGACTCAATGGAAAGACGGATGGAAATGGAGAGAAGTGACAAATCTCCTGTGATAAATCAAAATATACAATTAGTGGCTGTTTTAAGAAAAACAAGCAGTTCCACCACTAAAGGCTTTTTAAAAATAAATATGCTCATAATGCCAGTCAAATCGCCTTTTCCTACATTTGTTTAAGAACTATTTTTTTTGTTAAAAGAGCCAAAGAGTAAAAGTTATGGTGTTTATCCCCATTTTGGTGCAATATGCAATGTCGGCCATATTTGTTGTAAAACCTAGTGAAATACAACCACATTTATGATACTAACAGTAACAGAAAAAGTTTAAATTAATATCTGAATTTAAGTGATGTTTGTGGCATTAAATGAAATGCACTCCCATCATTTCTTTAACTGGAGCAAACTATTTATCAAGTTTGAGATATATTAAAATTATACAATGGCTGCCATTTCGTTTTACAGAATTTGGATAAATGAAATCCCCTTATTTGTCTTAATGTTGATAGCTACTGTAAAAGTTTTTCAGTGAATTTGTTCCCAAAATTATCATGTAGGCGTGAATATTGAAATATTATGCAATGAGGACCATATTGCTTTGCACAATTTGATGAAATGCAGTCCCATCCTGTCTTAGTACTAGGAAGGTTTCAGGTTCCAAGTTAATCTGTGAATTTGATCTCAAACTATAATGTTCAAAACACATAAGTGTGAATATTGTAAAATGATGCATTGGCGGCACCTTTGTTTTACGGAATTTGATGAAATTCAATCTCTTCAAAGGAGGAGACTATATTTCAAGTTATTCCGAGATTTGTTACAGAATTATAATGTTCACAACACATACAGTAATGAATATTGTAAAATAATGCAATGGTGGCCATTTTGTTTTACAGAAATTGGTGAAATTCAACACGATCCATTGTCTTAAAAGCAGGAAGCTATCTTCAAAATATAAAGTTAATCTGTGAGTGTATTCTCTACTTATCATGTTCACCACACAATGGCACACATACCGGCACGTAATGTAATCCCACCCGCAATCTTAAATACAGGAAGCTACATACCAGGTTGGAAGTTAATCTGTGAATTTATTTTCTACTTATCGTTTTCACAACACCTACAGACATGAATATGTTAAAATTATGTAATAACAGCCATTTTGTTTAACGGAATTTGGTGAAATGCGATACCATCCGTCATCCTAACAGGAAGAAGCTACATACCCAGTTTGAAGTTTATCCGTGAATTTATTCTCTACTTACCGTGTTCACAACAGATACAGGCATAATTATACTTAAATTATGTAATAACGGACATTTGGTGAATGCAATACCATCCGTCGTCCAGGAGGAAGCTACATATCAAGTTTGAAGTTAATCAGTGAATTTGTTTTAAAGCTAGCATGTTCAGAAACATTTGTAACGGACAGACGGACGGACACCGAGCAACATTTCAGCTGTTCTCCCGGGGGAAGCTACAGTTCAAATCTATCAGCGAATTTGTTTTCAAATGATAATGTTCACAACACATGCAGAGGGGGATATTGTCATATTACGAAATGACGGCAATATTATTTGTTCACAGCCCATAGGTGTGAATACTGTTAAAACCATGCAATGGAATTTGATGACATCCTATCACATTTCAAGATTCGTCATCTTAACAAGAGGAAGCCCTTGTTTCAAGTTAATTATCGAGATTTTTAAATTTTCAAATAAAATGTTCATAAACACATGTAAAGATTAATGTTGTAAAATTGAGCAGTGACAGCCATACTAGTATTATTTTTTGGAATTTAATGAAAGGGAATCTGTTCTCTCCTCTTAACAAGAGGAAGCTATATTCCAAGTCTTAAGATATTCTGTTAATTGATTCACAATATGATTGATTGGTTGATGTTTTACCACGTGATTAATTGTATTTCACTTAAATGACTGCAGTGTATTCCAACAATAATTGATACTAGCACAACCAGGATGTGAAGTATTTTCATAATGTAGGAAAGTTAATCTTCTTCCACTAAAGTAAACACAGCATTGGCTGCTATTCTTCAAACACACGAACACTTTGCTGCAAATATTTAGATATGAATTTTGCAAAATTATGTAAAGGCCGCCACATTGTGTTTCAGGATTTGGTTATATCAGAACTTTAGAAGTCTATCAAGCAGAAGTATGAAATCAGCCATTACCCAGTCTCAACGGCATTGTGACTTTCAGTGGACGTCCAAAGTGCCATATGACTCATTGAGCAAGAAATTGTAGATTTCGTTCTATTCGTGCAGTTTGATTGTCAAAATCCACTGATGTCTTTTTGGTAGAATATAACTTTTGAAAAGCGGTTGAAATAGCTTAAGCATGAATTATCCTGGATTCCACATCCAATTCATGCCCTTGAAGTTTTCTCTTTGTCTCGCTAGGGGGCGCTTTTTCATCAATCAAGTGCTGGTCTGGTCACAATGCCGTTGAGGCTGGGTAATGGCTGGTTTCATAGACTTCTCGTGATAAGTAATGCCAGTCTATTTTCATAATAGGAAGGTAGCTATATTCCGAATTTATTGCAAAATTGCACAAATGTGTATTGCAAAAAGCTCCTTCTAAATGTAAATAAACATTCATTATCCAATCCAAATTAATGCATAAAACAAACAAACTTTTAATTGTATCTCTTGTTTATTTAATAAACTCATAACTAACCAAAAGGCTATAAATTATAAACACGTCATACATAAAACATCCCTGACATTTTTGAAGGAAAAAAAACGGCAATAAATTTGGTTTAAAAATCTAGTTGCCATAGTGTATGAACAGAATTTCAGATTTGGGAACTCACTTGGGAGAAAGTATGTCCTGAGATCATACATATTTATATTTATCTGTACAAAACTGACAATGCAGATAGGAAACTGGAGTAGGCACAGTTATTTAAACAATGGTCAAACCTTAGACAGAATGACTACCAAGCTTTATCTATAGCTAACCAAGCAGAATGAAAGTGGGAAAGAGTTTGTTGGACTACATCACATCTGATCTGTGTTGACTAACACTGAATGAAGGTCAATTGGTCTTTGGTGGACGAGTGTGCATGTATAAACAACCAGTCTGGTACATCTGAAATACAATTATCAACATCAATAACTTGTTTGTGAGTTCGTTTTAGGCAACCCCCAATACAGTATTATGATTATTTCACTTATACCATAATCATGAGTGAAGAAAACATGCTTGCACTTCTAAGACAAAACAAGAACAAACAGGATGCACAGAATTTAGATAAGCCAACTAATTGGCGTTTAACGCTGTACTTCCTTTATAACCTCAGCAAGAAACTTACAGGTTAAGGAGCATAATTGTCAAGGTAGTACCATACTAACTTATATTTTAACTCTTTAGAATTTAGTGCTGTTTTTCGATAATGGGACTCATAAATTGCTCAACATCTTCAAAATTAAGTAGGTCTAAGCTAAAGGGTCAGCTTACATTGTACAATTAACCAAATCTTATGGATAAAATACTTACAGCTACTATAGTGACAGCCAATAGAACAGTGGTGGCCCCAACCATCATATTCCATTTAGTGTTTCTCTTGTTGTGATTTTCTTGCCAGCTGCCTTCTGGGACAGGGTGGAAATCCATAGAAGATTTGTGTATCCTTGAAAGTTCCTGATCTGTCTTAAAGTGAGCTGGAGCGTGGTCTGCTAGACACCGCACAGCCTGAAATCCTACCAACAAAACCAATCATTTTACGATACAGTGTCTTACAGAGGCTGATAGAAGTTAATTTCTAATAAACTCAATTTGAAGGCAGAATGAGCTGTTTAAAGTAAGAGGTGTCAAGTTGTATAAATTGAGGTCCAAATTTAAAGGCGCTCAGCACAAAAAAAAACCTGACTGAGTGAATGGCAGGTAAGTGTAAAATTCCTCCCATATTGTTGTTGAACTGCCAAATTATGGTGGAAAACGGAGAGGAAACCTTGTAAAAAGCACCCCAGCGATTTTCCAGAGCCACATCATGTGACTCACTCATATAAGGTCAACAGGCGGACTCGAGCCTGTAAATGGTAAATTGAATTTGGATAAGTAAGCACACCCACTTCCACTAAGCCGTGGGCCTAATATATTGAATGAAAACTGAAATGCATTGTTGAAAGGTAGAGCAAAATGCTGATTTTATTGCTTGGCAAAATGCTGAGTTTGAATTCTAATCAATGAAATGGAAAAAAAACATGTTTAACAACATTATTGTACTATCAATTTCGCATTTATGTCAGGAAATATTATTTAAAAGAGTGTGTGCAGTTTGTCATTAAAATTACCACTTCATGTGCTTTGACCAATGATTGTTTGTTTGTTTGTTTGATTGGTGTTTAACGTTGTACTCAAGGGTATTTCACTTATATGACGACGGAGAAAAATAAAACGTACAAACAGATCAGCTTCCTGTTTCCCTTTAGCTCTGAGAACACCAGGCAACAGAAAGCTCCTCT
>JARDVA010310622.1:5567-17359 GCA_030265315.1 Mopalia swanii | reverse complement strand
TTCCTTCATCCATTTGGTTGACATGCTGTCATGGGTGAAATAAGCTAAAGTATGCTACAACACCCAATTCAGACAAAATAAAGAACATTACTGACGATACCGAACATGTATGCTATGTTAAAAGTGAATGGTGGGGAAAAGTCTTATAAAAAACAAAATTTGTGGTTACAGATTAAAAAAAACATGTATATATGCCCTACACCTAACATGTCATCATTGGTTAGGTAACTTACAGGTACTAAAACATTGGCCAATAACCTACATGCGGTGATTGTAGCTAATATTCATTCATCATTTACAGTCCACATCTTTATTAACGTCTGAATGTTCCTTTCAATCAAAGTTGATCATTTATGGTAAATTAATCCTAATACACTATCGTAGTGGATGTCAACTAACTGTATCAAACTTCATTATTTGACAATATTAACTCACATATTAAGGAGGGTAATTTAATTAACACCTTTTAAAATAATCTTGCTATGGAAATGGTTTGGTTGTTTGTTTCTGTTCACGGGGTGTATTGTCAGCATGAATTTTGTTGAGTCAGCATGTTTCCCTTTTTATGGCTAGTGAAATGCACGATTGTTTCTACCACAGCATGTTTTCTAGATTCACTCTTTACGTCGTTTTACATTCACTATACGTTTAGAATAGACCCTTAGCAACAGGTTGATACTTATTACTGTTAGTTTTGAAAGTCGCTTTATAATTTCTATACTTAACTGAAGAGAATAGTCTATTTGACGAATAGCCTACTACATGAAATTGTCTATTTCATTCCGTTCTTTTTCGTGTAAAAACTAGCGATAAATCTTAATTTCCAAACAAAAAGAGTGCCGTTTTGCGACTTTAAACCGCAGATTTTTACAGAGCTACTTTCAGTTGATTTAATAAGATAGTAATTTTGAGGACAGTAAGTGATAATATTGTGTATATTGCTGCCCAGAGTGAGCACGGAGAAGCAGATGACCCTATTCATTTGCTGATTGACGCTGAACGCCCAGACACACACCCAGGAGTTAGGTAGGACACACAAACTTTGTCGTCTTACAAAATAGTTCTTCAGTTTAAAAAATTCAAAATAATAAAAATTAAAAGAATGAAACATACAAACTGCCAAAATGTTGTGCTGTACAGTTAGTCACACAGACACAAAAACCATTGCAAAACAATACAGCATGCCCGGAAAAGTGAAAATAAATAGCTTGCGATAAGATGTGAATCACTTTCCTTTAAGAAAACACAAATTTCACAACTACAAATTACATTTGAGAATACATAATGACATACTCTCTTATCTTCTTTCCTTTCTGTAACAAGAAAAACACAGCAACACGTTACTCTTTCTTATGATAACCACCACATGTGATTTTCATATACATGTATGTTTACATATTTGACTTAAGAGTAACATTACATGATTGTATGACCTGTTTATGTTGTACTTAACTGACTGTTACTGAAACAAAACAGTCTTGATATATTTTTAAAAAGAGAATTGTTTAAATGTGTCAGTTGTTGGAACTTGAAAGACCACTTTAAAGTACAATAGACAACCATATCAACAAAGATGAACAAAGAAAATATTTGTTTTAAAGTCTTGTCAAAGATGTAAACTTGTATTTTCTTTGGAAATTTTATTGTTAGATTTTCTATAGATCTTCATATTCCCTTAAAATGTTTAAAATTGTGTATATATATACATGTATAGATAAATAAATTATGCAACAAATTTTAAATTATTCTCCCTCTTCTCTCAATAGCTTTGTAGCAGGTGTAATTTTGCGGGAGCGTATTGCAGCCTTCGAAAGGATGTTATGGAGAGCATGTCGAGGGAATGTGTTTCTCAAGCAGGCAGAGACGGACATGCCACTAGAGGACCCCGTCACCGTATGTACACCTGTATTTCTTCACTCAAAACACATAGATGTCTTGTATAAAGAATTAGTTCCTCAATCTGAATGGAGAATCAGAATATAATTTAAGGAATTTGTTTCCTTGTGGAATATTCTATGATCTAATTGTTACAAAGTAAACCTTATGAAGAGTTACCCTGCTCTGTGCGCACTTCTATCATTATGTATCAATTGTGAAGAGATGTTATGTGACTTCAAAGACTCTACATACATCTACCTGTATGATCTTCATTTGTTGGTCGATGCAAGGTAAATTAACGAGTAAAAAAAGGCAAACCACACTCTTGTTCAGTCATACCAATTTTTTTCTGGGGGTAGTCTAATGTTCTATCAGAAGTGTTATAGAAGCAAACCTAGTAACAGTCAGGCATACGAACTGAGTCTGAGTTATAATTCACCTTTGTAGAAAATGAAAGCCATAGAATTACTTGTATTTGTTCTGTTTTCAGGGAGATCAAGTGCACAAATCTGTGTTTATCATCTTCTTTCAAGGAGACCAGCTGAAATCCAGGGTGAAGAAGATTTGTGAAGGGTCAGTAATAAAGGCTCAGATCCATTGATTACTTTCTTTCGACATTTCAATACATTTAGTTCAAGTTCAGATTTCATTTTTTTATGTAAAGTAAAAGGCATATTTTATTCTCTATTGTAGGTTTCGAGCAACCCTTTACCCATGTCCAGAGACCCCTGCAGAGAGACGGGAAATGGCTCTGGGTGTGATGACCCGTATTGAAGATCTGAACACTGTTAGTATATCACTCAACATTTGATCCTTTGTAGGTTAATTCATAAAATTGTGTTTGCGCCTAGGGGGAGGGGGGTAAGCTTGCATAAAACCTATTTATAGAAGTTTGTTACACAAAATATGTATATGAGCGAGTCACAAAATGTAGCTCTGGCAATTGTGCAGATGATTTATACGAGGTTTCATCATGGTACATCATCATATGAGTGAAAAAACATGGTGTGGCATAAAATGTTACCAATAACTAAAGTCATTGTCTGACACATATAGTATATATTCAGTTAAAAATAAGAAGTTAATGTTTAAAAAGTTTAACACTGTACTTAAGGTTATTTCACTCAAATGACGGCATGCCTGCCCAATGGGTGAAAGAAACTACCAAACACGACTGACAACAAACAAACAAAAAAGACGAGACAATCACAGGATGCAATACAAGACATGACAAACAGATTGGCTTTATGTTGTCCATCAGCTCAGCACCAGGGCAACAGGAAGCACCACCCATAAAGAGCATGTAACAGAAATAATACTACATGTATATGATTGCCCATGGCCACCCTGTGCTACATTTATCCATTACCTGCTCATTTCTCTCTGTAGGTATTGGGTCAGACACAGGACCATCGTCATCGGGTTCTTGTTGCTGCAGCAAAGAACATCAAAGTCTGGTTTATAAAAGTGAGGAAGATCAAAGCCATCTATCACACACTGAACATGTTTAACCTGGACGTCACACAGAAATGTCTGATAGCGGAGTGCTGGTGTCCTGTGGCTGACCTAGATAGGATTCAGCAGGCTCTACGCAGGGGAACGGTGAGTTACTGACTTACTGTCACTAATTTCTCATTCGTTATTGGATATCTATTCTTTGACAAATATCCATCAATATTCAAGTATCAGAAGTGCATGTGCACGCACTTTAACAAGCACAGCGCTTTGCATTCCTTTCATTTGTGATAATATCTTGTACCAGATAAAATAAAAATTCACTTTACCTACACTTAGTGCTCGAATTACAGCCTATTAAGGCTTTCTCTTTAGTTTTAAAATGAAAGTGTGCTACTTATTCATATTTTCTGAACTAGAAACTAGTAACTTAACTAGTAACTAGAGTAAGACAGTTACTGAAAGGTAGTTGTGAAACATGAATTCTTCCGTATAACTCATTAACTTCACTCTATAACCCGTGTATTTATGCTTGGCCATGCTATCCAGAGACCCAAGTTCAAATCAAGGGAATTGAAATATGAAAAACGTTGTTATTGTTGTTTATTAGGAGCGTAGTGGCAGCAGTGTACCGTCAATCCTCAACAGGATGGTGACCCGAGAAAACCCACCCACCTACCATCGTACTAACAAGTTTACACAGGTGTTCCAGACTATTGTGGACTCTTATGGTGTGGCTTCCTACCGAGAAGTTAATCCAGGTAAAAAATGATGGCCATGAGGTGTGATTAAAATGTGATGGTCATCATCAGGATACTTAAGCTTATCTCAACAACAAACATTGATGTAATTTTATACTTTAGTGTTTTGTGTTTCTAATTTGTCAGATTCGATTTTGATGCTTTCATTAATTAACATCAAGATGTGTTGATGTATTTATTTGTATAAATTAATCACACTGTCACAGGGATGTCGATTAATTAAAAAGAACGACTCAAACCATATTAAAGATAAACTCCAAGAAATAAGTCTCTTCATTGATGTTTAACTCGAATTGTTATCGGTAACCTACAGACATTTTGAGAGAAGTTAATGACCATGGACAAGGTATGACAAAGTTTTAAGTAAATCAAACTACAAACTGGCATTTCAAATAAATAGAAATCAACCCAAGAATATGTCTGCTAAGGAGAAAAAGAGAAGTTATGTATGTGTGATTGTCATTGTAGCCCCCTTTACCATCATCACATTCCCGTTTCTCTTTGGTGTGATGTTTGGAGATGCTGGCCATGGTCTCATAATGGCGCTATTCGCAGGCTGGATGGTTGTCAAAGAAAAACAGCTCTTGGCTAAGAAGATAGATGATGAGGTAAAGTTAAATGATGTTAATCGGACACTGGGTCCAAAAATCTAGCATTCACAGGACTTTCAATTTTCATGTAGTAACACATATCAAGTTCCTATGCCACAGACGGCAATTTGTTAAAACGATGCACATTCTCCATAGTTGCAATGTTATATCTGTGATGAATTAAGCTTTGGTTAAATTACCAGAAACAAGTGTCATAATCAGCCCACTCTGCTCTATTTCATAAGAGACCAACATGTACATCCCCAATCTGGTTAATGAACCACTAAATTACATGTATAGTTATCAGGTTACATCCACCTAAACTATTAATGGGTGTTACAATAGCTAAACACATCATAGCATACTTTTGGTAATAATGCGTTTATTCAACAAAATTAGTAGTGTCAATTTTTGTTGGAATAGCTTGCCATCATATAAGGGAAATACCCGTAAGCACATCGTAAAACACCAATCAATCACCAAAATTAGAATATATTTAAAATAATGCAGTTTTTGGTTTTAAATAACACTGATAGAATGTGGTTATGGATTTTGACTATACTGTCACTTCTGTAAACATTCTTTTGGAAAAAAAATGTCCTTTGTAAAATCTACTTAGTTTGTGGTCACAAATAATACATGATTTTTGTTTTCTTTCCTTTCAGATCTGGAATACTTTCTTTGGTGGGCGATACATTATCCTGTTAATGGGATTCTTCTCGATATATGCAGGATTTATATACAATGATGCATTTGCTAAGTCTATTAATATATTTGGAACCTCTTGGCACCCCCGTTATGTGTAAGTTGTTTCGTTGAACATTTATTTGTAATAATACATGATTTTTTGAAAGTCTTGTTTCCTGGAAAATAAAAAAGTGTAATGATCTGAGTTATCAGCCATCTACTGCTTTAGGGTTGACTGAACAGCAGCTCCTTTTGGTTCTGAGGCCCGCGGCAGTGGCGTAGTGGTTAGCAAGTGGGCTTTCTAATGCCCACTGCGATGTACCGTTCACCGGGTTGAGTCTGTCTGTCGACCCTCAGGTATATGAGTTAATCACAAGATGTGGCTCCGGCAATCACGGGGGTGGTTTTTACGAGGTTTCTTCTTGGTTTTCCACCATAATAGGGCAAGGAACAGTGTAAAGTGGATAATCCGTCGTTATATAAGTGAAATACCCTTGAGTACTACATTAAACCCCAATCTAACAAACAGTTTGGTTCTGATATCTTCCATTGGAAGTTCATCTTGTCTTCATGCAGCCCTTTCTGGGTACAGAGATTGTCTTGTTCATGTGAGTTGTCGTTGTTGCACTTGAGAGGTTTCTTCAGCCATCAAACTGGCACATGTTAATATGGCCTACCATTTGCTTAAACAAATTATGGCTAACTCCCTATCTTTTATCCAAGAGTGAAATTGTAAAATTGATGTAATAGCCATGTTTTGACCTACTGAATATGTTATATGTGGAAGATCTTGTAATGTTAGTATTTTTCAGTCACAGTATGATTTTGGAACTTAGTAAAATGTTTTAGTTGTCACTCACGTTAACTGAAAGTATATGTACTCATTTAACATGCGTGACAACTGGAACATTACAAGCTCTTCCAAACACAACATATTCAGTAGATATTAAATATAACTCAAAACTGTAGCAAGAACTGGAAACATAATATAAGCTTTTTCTTATTTCAGTCAGGGTGATTTTGATAGATATCAGCTGTTGATGATGGACCCAAAAAATGGAACATTCTCACAGTCACCATATGCTTTTGGCTTGGATCCAGTGAGTTATCAAAACAATATTTCAAATAATTTCAAAGTCGCTTGATTTTCCTTCTGTGCATTATTAACAGGTTATTCTCCTATTTTCTGTTATCTACCCTAATACTTTTAGATTATCCTCTTTCAGTTAGGGATAATATTAGTTATTGACATGGTTAAATACTTTATATTCCACTGATATTTATCCAAACTATATTTTCTAAGTCACATCCCAGTGGAGACTAGCTAAATTGTTTTTCTCTGCATAAAGCATACATATGGTATTTCCATTATCTAATTTCAACATGATAGCCTGCACTGAACGTGCCATATAGTGATTACCATATATGCCAACATAACAATTTTTGATAACAGTGCACAAAAGCCAATAGTGTTAACTATTCACAAGAAATATTTAAAATGGCCAGTGGTCAATAACAATGGCCCAGGATGAATTCTCAATACTTATATTGATAATGCAGAGCAATTTAACAATATGGACTTGTCTCTTGACCTCTGTTATGACATAGAATAAAGCAGTGGATCAAGTCAAAACACAAGTGACTGTCGAATAATAATGTCTCTTTTTTTTCTCTTTTCTTGACTAGGTGTGGCAGATTTCTTACAATAAAATCACATTCACCAACTCTCTCAAGATGAAAATCTCTGTAGTACTTGGAGTATGTCAAATGTTCTTTGGCATCAGTCTCAGCTTCTGGAACCATAGGTGTGTAACTAAAATACTCCACTATCCATGGAAATAATGTCTTATCCACAAATTTCCATTGTCTTAATCTTGCAAGAGTTTAGCGTTTCGTTGAAGTAATGAAGTAAATTGAAACTATAGTGATGAAATTAATATTGTAAGTCTTGAGAAATCGTTCATTGTTGATAAAGATACAATTCTATTTCAATGTTCTGTGTTAAGCACGGTAGTAAACACTAATCAAATCATGCTAATTACAGACGATTGATATATCTCATTGTTTGGTATAGTCAAGAAATAATGATACATTAATTGGGTTGTTTGAGTTATTTTCAGAGGAAGATCGTTACATTTGTTGCATGTTGTTTTGTTTTGTTTTTTCGGAAAAAAATTAAAGATTTTGTCGATTGTAGAAGTAATTTTTCAAAGAAGATTGCTATATTTTGCATCTTGTTACAGGTATTTTCAGAGGAAGATTGATATATTTTGCATCTTGTTACAGGTATTTTCAGAGGAAGATTGATATATTTTGCATCTTGTTACAGGTATTTTCAGAGGAAGATTGCTATATTTTGCATCTTGTTACAGGTATTTTCAGAGGAAGATTGATATATTTTGTCGCTTCCTCCCTGAGATGCTCTTTCTATTCTGTATGTTTGGTTACCTGATAATCCTTATCTTCTATAAGTGGATCCACTGGGATGTGCACAGAGTCAGTACAGCACCTAGTCTTCTCATAGGTATGTATTCACAGTGAACAAATAGACATAATGTGAGCAATTGGAAGGAGCTTCTTGTTAGTTTCAGATCTGAGGGGCATCTTGATTGTGATTTGTTTGCGGCTTTTGGTTGTCCTGTTTTGTGACTGTCCTGTCTTTGTCCTCTATTGGGTTTATTTGTTGCCAGTGACATTAAGGGTCGTTGCTTTCACTCATTGGGCTGGCACCCCATTCAAACAAACCAGAAACATAGGCATATCAACTCTCTTAGTGTCTGACTGTTAACTAGTATTCTAGGGCTGACTAAATCCTTGAGAACGGGTTCCTTTCTTCAAACAGTTCTACACTGACTTTTTGGCGGGCTTATACTAACTAAGCACTGACCTTTTCAGAGTAAATGGGAAGCTTCAAACAGTTCTGTTCAGAGGAACCTACCTTGTTATAGTTATGTCTTTCTGTCCCACATGTTCATCGCAGGCAGTTATAGGGAGCTTCCTGTAGCCATGCTTCTCTTAGAGATAAGGGACAACAGGTAGCTGATATGTTTGTGCCATCCTGTCATGAGCTGTGATTGTGTTGGATCTTGCTAGTATTTGTTGCCAGTGACATCTGGTGGTTTCCATCACCCACTGGGCTGGCACACCATCATATGAGTGAAATAAGTACGATGTAAAACCCCAATCAGACAAACCAACACCTGTTCATCAGAGTTTCCTTTGCTTTCTTCTCCAGGTCTGATCAACATGTTTATGTTAAAAGCACCTGATGTAGAGCTCTTCGATGGCCAGGTATGTACTGCAGTCCTGTGTATCTAATATCTTTTAATGCTTTTTAGTTCAAGTTTATCAAGCCTTGCACACAATTTTATAAAAAGATTACATTAAGAACTAACAGAATTTTCATATCAATAGCAGCATTTTTTCATGTAGACTAAGTACTTTCCTAACCGTCCTAACCATACTATGGGATATTTCTCTTATCAGAAACATTATTTGTTTTTCTATCATTAAGAATATATGTTTTTTGTGAAGCTCTTGTTAACTTCAAGTTTAGATGCTAACATTGATATAAATATGCGTTTACTGACTTGTATTATAGTTCAATGTATTACCAGTGGGAACAATTTAAGAGTGTTTTTATTTATCTTTTTTTTTTAAGGGGGGGTCTTCTTTCTTAGAGTTTCTGTTGTAAATTTATGATCTCCCATATCGTGTTCCTGTCTCTATGACACATTTTGTGGCTGTTTTGTTTTTCAGGGTGTTGTGAATACACTTCTTGTGGTGGTAGCTCTTCTTTGTGTGCCATGGATCCTGGCAGGAAAACCTCTCATTTATTATTACAGACAGAGAAACCAGCAGGTTAGTGTTAGTATGATTGTGGTTTAATAAACTATAGGAGTAATAACTACCTATTTGTTTATTGTTGTGTATAGTTATTATCACATAAATTAATCTTTTTTTCTTTCTCCGAATGAATGAATTTGATACAGTTTGACGGATACAAAGTATTGTTTACAAGCTGAAATTTTATTAACCAATTTACACAATGAAAAGTTACAGGTCTTAAAGAATATCTCAGTAAGATCTGTCCACACTGGAGTCTGTTTGCACAAAAGAGAAGTGCATTATTTACGGAGTGCCCTGTCCTTGAAGGGATGGTTTATTTGACAAACTAAGTGGCAGAAGCCGTGTTTCAGAAGTTAGCGATTCAGACCACTGATCCTTTGATGTACCACCCACAGGTTTGAGTCCTGTAGTTGACCTGAGATATGGGGGGAGTCCCACAAAATGATTCCGGCAATCTTGGTGCGTGAATTTGAGTTTCCTCTCTGTTTTTCACCATGTTTAAGTTGGGCAGAGCAAGAGCTGGATAATACGCCATCATACAAGTAAAATACTCTTCAGAGTGACGTCAAACCCAAATAATAAAAAAATGCAAACTTGATAAAGTATTATTTGCCTGAAGACCTATAGTGAGCTAAGAGCAGGGTTTCAACAAACAAATCAGTCATTTGTTGGAAATGTGAACTTGTTGCTAGGATTTGCTACTGAGCAGTTACTCAATACTTACATCCATTAAGTTACCTTGTTGATACGGTGCTCAAATTTCAGAAGACCCAGAGTCACCTCCCCTTTACAAATGGGCCGAGTCACACCGAGGATAATGCTGAGGTTGTTCACTATGACGGGGCCGCCCCAAAGCCCCTCCTCGAGCCGACCGAAGAGGTGACACCAAATATGTTATATTTCATTACTCCCAAGTGTACAGCATGATTTAATGCTAATGTTAATCCGTTTCATTTCCTGCACACTTGAAGCTCATACCATGTGTTCTCTGCCTCTGTTTTTTTATCTGGCCTGGTAACAGCACATGCATCCTAGCCTATCAATACAAAGTGGAGATCTGCTAAATCATGATCGGAGTCAAGCGATACGTCTCGATATACAGACGGACATCGATCCTCTGCCAGAACCCCCTGTTGAGAAGGAAATGCTAGAGTCGGATGAGGTGACATTATTCGCACACACACTCATATAAATTTGTCCTCTTTCTTATCCCCATAACATCATCTCTGCTTGTTTGCTGCGCTACCTGACCACATAGAAATTCAATAAATAAATACATACATTCTTGCCCCATAAGTGATCCCCTTCATTTTTTAACAAAAAATTCTTTTAAAATGTTTTTTTTTATGTTTCATGATAAATTTAATTTGTTAAAAGTAATCTGAATTTGAACAAAATAATAATTGTTTTTATATTTAGAAAACCTTTTTAAAAACTATTCTCTACAATATTCTATATTATATCAAAAACCTGCAAGAAACCTATATAGTCTTCATAATATTTCCCTGTCTGACTGACTGTATAACGGTTGTCTAGCAGATTAGTTTTATCATAGTCTCATCACACGTATTAGATGTATCATTGTATTGGTGGAGTGGATGCATGTCTGTTCAAATGTACCAGAGTTTTATGTCAGGCTTTTGCTGGATTATAAATATTCTTTGAAGAATAGAGCCAAAGAGGATTTCCATAAAAATAGGAACTGGATTAACAGAAGTATTAAAGTGAAAATCAAAATGTATTTTAATGTACACATGATTAAATAAATTTCTTTCCTTTTTTTGTATATTTTAATTTTTATGGAAATTCTTTTACTGTTTTTGTATTTCTAAATGTTTTTATGTTTATTGAAATGAAATGATTCTTTTGAAATCTGTACTTTCTTCTCTTCTGTTTTTTGTGGCTTAATGTTCTAATAGCTAAAAGGCAACATGAAGCCAGTTTATCATGTCATCTGGCTCTGTGAATGTGACCTCCTTGTCATACTAAATACTGTCCTGGTAGGGGGATTGTATCTTGTCATTGTTTGTTGCCAGTCATGTAACGGCTAATGAGTTATTTATTTGGCTGATATCCCACCAAATGAGTGGAATAGCCTAAAGCATTGTCTAAAATCCCAAACAAAAACATCTTCTCTCGTCTCCTTCAGATACCTGCTTATAACTCTTGTTTTGTCTGGCCTTTACTGTTTGACCCTCTCTTCTCTGAGATGCTGGAGACCCTCTGTTTGATACCTCTTTAGGGGTAACCCTCTCTTTTTGATACATAATTGCCAGTGACCCAATGCTTTTGATACCTTGTTATGTCTGAAATCCTTCATTTTTGATTCTTCTTTATGCCCGAGACGATCTGTTTGATACCTCTTTATGCCCCGAGACCATCTGTTTTTGATGCACCTTTAAATGCCCCGAGACCATCTGTTTTTTATGCACCTTTATGCCAGACCCTCTGCTTGATACTTCTTATGTCAGAGACCCTCAGTTTGATACCTATTTATACCTGGCCACCTGTTTTTGATACCTCTTTATACCTGGCCACCTGTTTTTGATACCTCTTTATACCTGGCCACCTG
>JARDVA010308404.1:0-12874 GCA_030265315.1 Mopalia swanii | reverse complement strand
CCCCCCCCCCCCGCGTGACGCTTAAGGGCCAAATTATATTTAACCATGTACATAAGTCGGTTCTCATCGAAATGTATGATAACGTTTAAGGTCATATAATGCATTGTCTCTATACTTTGCTCATCACCATGTCCAACAGCACTTTTCATGATAAACACTGGCCGTTCCTGGCCTCATACAAAACAAATGTCTCTCTTTCCGTTTCAATCGTAATTCCACATGCCAGCTTAACTTTAAATGTTCGTGTCGTACACCCACTCCGCCAATAGTATAACACTTAATCAGTCGACTGCATCGTTACCTTCATGAATTCAGCATTATTGCGGGGTCCTGGCATTTACCACTGTGGGGTTGAAGTGTTTCTTCCAATGTAGACGGTTTGAGTATTGGCTTGTGTTTTACATTAAATACCATGTGGGATTTCCTTACAGACGAACGACTTCCATGTACACTTGTAAGACTGACTACAGCATTATCAATCACACACCCACAGAACCTATTGTTTGCACGGCACACCGAATGGACTATGGACTTTTACGCATGCCAATCGCTTCCACCTCAAATTTGGCATGTTGAGTTGCAATGGTGTATGTGAGTGGCTCAGTAATACCATTAGTCGGGACATTTATCACAGGGAGTCTGTGGAAAGACTCCTCAGACGTGCTAATTTCATTAATCATTGCAAGCCTCTTGCCAACTATTGTCTGGTCAGATAACACGGACGTCTTATCCTTCCAGTGTTACATTAATCCATCACACGTCGCTACAGTTTATTGGTTTTCTGGTGCTAATTCAGTCGAAATCTTCAGAAAATATATTGGTATTTCTGAGTTTTTGGTGCTACTTCAGTTGAGATCTCGAGACACCAGGATGTTATGAAAACCTTATAAGAGGTTTGGATACTGAGACAGACAGCATCACTTGACGACCGAATCGTCTCCCAGTGGGATCGATCTGCCGGACTAGGTGTTTGGACACGGGTTTCTAAGGTTCGTCTTGTTCCACAATAAGAATAGTCCAGCTCAATCAGCTGGCAGCAATTTGTCTCGGAAAATTCGTGCAAGCCAGCCACGTGGTCACGAGAGTATTTGTTAGCTCGTGGGTAAATACTGGATAAGAGAAGAATTTGATCGGCTCGAATACCCGTGTCAAATAAAACACCTCTTAGACCGTCCTTCTCTGCACACAATCTTCTTAAAGAGCGGTCGATACGAGATCAATGTAGACAACTGAAGTTAAATTCAACAGAGGTAAGTGATCCATCTGCCACTCCAGCCAGGGCGATTCCAGGCTATGTATCAAGATACCCCCTCGCCTCGTGGTCTCCGGAACTGGCCATCTTACAACCCAGTACATATTATATAGTTTTTTGTAGTGGATGGGTATAGACTATTAGCTCTGTGTATATCCAGTCATTTCGAAGCTTTCATCAGGATGTGCTTATTATAAAACTGTTACAATTGCTGAAAATGTCTTCACAAAAGAGCCCAATCCCGTTAAACGGAAGTAGGGCAGTCCTGTTGTCATGTAACAGTAGAGTTAAATCATTTTCCCACAGAGCAAAACACTTCACATTTATGGGATGCAATACACCGCCATCATGTAGTGAAATACCCTTGAGCAGGAGGCTAACACCCGTCAGTATTTACAGTATTACGTTTTCTTAAGATTATATTCGGCGAATCATTTTATCTTCTGAAGCCTGTCCAAGTCGACTTATCCGTCCGGTGTTCACTTTTTTTATCTCCCCTCGGAGCTCAAGCTTACAACCAGACCAAAGCTTTTGTTTATTGTATCTTAAAAATAAAACAGAGATCAGATTATCAATCGAAATATCTCAAAGATTTACTGTAGCATGGAACAAATAAAAACTAACGTCCTGAACACGTGTGTTTGTAAATCCATGTTAATCCTTTTTTAGCTGGAGGTGGGGATTGGTTTGATGCAGATCAATCGAGAAATAACACTGGGCAGCACTCGGAGGAATCGTCCGTTATTTAAACAGAGATCGCACACATCAAACAACATGATAGCACTAAGACAATTATTTTGCAAAAATCAACAAATCTGCGCATTCAGGAAGAACTGTCTTACCATTAGCACGCAGAATATTTGTTAAAAATCAACGATTACTTGGAGATTTAAGCCGATCGTTAGTTAAGCACGGCGATATGGGCAATCGTATAGTATTGTTTGTTTGCTCGATTGGAGTTCAACACCGTATTTATATGTTATTTTACTCTTCTGATGGCGGACCTGCCAATTGGGTGAAGGAAATTACACTGGCAACAAAGACAAGACAGGACAATCACAGTATACACGAACAGATCGGCGTTATGTTGCCCTTTAGCTCCGGGAGCACCCTTAACCCTCTGCCAATAGCTCAGTAGACGTATTCTGTAGAAAACGAGATTGTGTGTTAAAGGATCGAGGTACATGTGCGTTTTTAACCAAATATTGTCCAACTTGCCTGGCGCAATGTCCATTCTATCAAACAGTTCAAATCATTCGGACTGCAGGATTGGCGCAGCTATAGTGCTACATCTTAGTGTGGATATATATATATATAAGAAATACTACACTCTTAGAAATTTGGTCTAATGAAACCCTTTGAGGTTCTTCAGTCATGGCTTGTATGGTTCTGCTGGAACCCCCACATCAATTGTTCCAAGTATGTCTCCCTGTCTTATTATATCAAAGGCGGGCAGTTGGAGGGAGCTTTATGTTGCTCTGGTGCTGTCAGAGCTAACTAGAAATCGATATGTTTGTGATGTCTGTATTGCGTCCTGTCGTTGCCCTGTATTTGTCCTGTCTTTGTTTGTTGCCAGTGGTGTCGAGGGTGATTTCCTTTACTCATTGGGCTTGCACGTCGTCATATAAGTGAAATACCCTTGGGTACGACGTTAAACCCCAATAAAACAGACAAATGTTATAGCAAAGAACCGCTTTTGCCGTTATGTTTTTATACAGGTGGTTCCAGCTACTATTATTCGAAAACCCCTCATTTCTATTATAAGAGTATATGTGACGTCGAAAACACCGGGTTTACGAAGGATGAGTAAGGCAAGGGTTTTTGGATACCCTATACCATATTACCCCAGTCAAAAATCCCGAAGATTTATTCCTATAATACGTTCAAGATTTAGTATGCAAAACAGATTAACTTAGATATGTTTTCGGAAATACACCATAGTAAGGACAGACATATGTGTGGGCATTATATTTCTGTGAGGTGGTTTACCACTGTTAACTCTATGTACATTTCTTTAAGATACGTATTCGCATCTTAATCATGCAGTGGGCTGTAATGGCCTAGGTCGCTTTGGTGCAGGTAGAGTCTAATGCTCTAACGCAAGTGTCTAAGTTAATTGGCACACCCTTCTGTTGGCTAAGTGTCGCCTTTGACTTCATCTTGGACCAGGACATCATTTTCTGCTATTTATTTTAATTAACAGTTTCCGTCAAGAATTACAGAAAACTGATGAAGAATTAATTGATCAGGTGATTACGCACAGCTCCGTTGCCATCCATATAAGACCTGTAACTGTATGTAATACAGAGATACGTATCATACAGATTAGAGTCAGACAGGTGATTACGCACAGCTCCGTTGCCATCCTTATTAGACCTGTAACTGTATGTAATGTAGAGATACGTATTATACAGATAAGATTCAGGTTATTACGTACAGCTCGGTTGCCATCCAGATAAGACCAGTAACTGTATATAATACAGAGATAAGTATCATACAGATAACATCCAGCCAGGTGACTATGTACAGCAAAACATGATGGCTAGACCAGTGCTTCTAGTGCTATTAGAACTATAGGTAAACTATAATTGATGTTTGTCTACCGTTTCCCCGGCAAGAATGGATAATAACAATGCACATCGATATAAAAGGGATAATACAATCAGATGGGGTATACGATACAATTGTCTCGCTATAGGGCTGACGACTTTGCTTAATACGTAAAGAGAAAGCACTTCTCAACCATGAAACCCTGTCAGGAAGTGTTTCTCAGTATACCGCAGTATTTATCACCATATTTTATTCTCTTTGATACATAGGTTTTTGGAAGCCATGGCCGTGGCTTAGTGGTTAGCGTGTCAGCGTATATTATTCCTACTTCGATATACCGTTCACAGATTAGAGTCCGTCTGTCGACCATAAGGTATATGATTGAGTCACACGAATTTTCTTTTGCTATAATTCCAGTCGCCGTTCTAAGTGATTTCGCCCAATCAATCCATACTTCCAGTCTCAGTTTTAACAGATATTTCGTTCGCTATACTTCAATATCAGTTTTTACTGATTTAAGTCAAGCTTCGGTTTTAACAGATTTGACCTTACCATGCTTCCATGGGAGTAAATAGAACGTTCTTCAAACAAATGTCTCTCTTCTAAAGCACACCATACCTATCTAATGTTGAACCTGGGATTACAATATATAGGGATATGTAGCTAGGCCTAATACACATAAAATCAGGCACTGAGTAGTGTTCTCATTCGTCCGTGTCCATACAGAGTTCGGAAAACTGGTGAACTTAACAGTTATCAATGCGCATGTGCATTACTATGGCTATTACTATAGCTCACGAGAGTCTACCTCATTCACAATTTTTGGTTGTTTTAAAGGTCAGCAAAAAGATATAAATATACGGAATGTGAATATATAAGAATGAGCAGTAACTTCTCTATTGAGATGGCCCCCAATCATTTGGTCAAAAATAAACCAAACCAGATTTAAAATATAATCGAAATATTAATTTATCTGAATTATGAATGAAACTAGACAAGCATTAACATCTCTTTGACGGATTTATATGGTTGACAAGGGGGTGAATGAAAAACTGCCTTAGCTGTTTGAGACACCAAAAGAGTCCCGATCGCCTTTTCTTTCCTTCAATCGGCCGCCATGTTATAAAGTTTTTCTAGTCCAACTTTTTCAACTTTTTTTCAAGTCGTTATTTGACACAAATGCACTTTTGTCGAGTTATATTAATACTTTCTACGATAGTCGTTTATATGTACCTAAGCCTTTGTATTTCTAATTTCTCTTTGACGCTTTACATGGTAGACAAGGAAATATGAAAAACTGCCTTAGCGGTTTGAGACACCAAAAGAGTCCCGATCGCCTTTTCTTCGCTTCAATCGGCCGCCATTTTTTTTATCCGGCCATACAAGGTTTTTCTAGACCAACTCGATCTAGATCGTTATTTGACCCAAATGCACTTTTGACGAGTTATAATAATACTTTCTACGTAATTAAAGATAGTCGTTTATATGTACTTAAGTCTTTTTATTTCTAATAGCAGCTGTAAAAGGAAATATAAAAGAGTAAAGTCAAGTAATTTTCGTCTAACACACGATCGTCTTCCCTTGCAAAACGATATAGCATCTCACTAGTTCCCACGCTCCGCGAGAGAGTTCGTGATTTCATCGGCAAATTAAGGTAAAGCTTATTGTTACATTTCCCTGTATATTGTAATCCCAGGTTGAACGTCTCGTTATATTACCAGGTTAAAATTTTTGAACTAGCGCTACATTAGCATTTAGCTAAGATGCTTCGTGGTTTTGTCAGGGTGTATCTTAAGGCGTCTTCTTCGGGTCTACAAAGATCCATGTCTGATTGCTAACAGATCAAAGACATCACGGTCCCGATTTAGTCGGCTACACCGCCTCGTAAAGACAAATAAATCACCGGTCTTATAACGGTCGGGGCCAAAGGCCAGTAATGGATTCTAACATTGATACCAACTCAGCAAGGACTATCGTGCATCTATCATGGAATAAAAAGCCTATATGAGAGGAATCAACAATTCCCGGATGTTTTGGCAGAGAGTAACTCCCAATGTCATCAAATAAAACCAGACGACGATTACCCTGGAGAGAGCTTTTTATATATGTTTCATGTGAGCTGTACATAAAGTACTTTTGGATGCCATTTGAACGATTAACCCTTCCAGATTGAACTCTAGCTATCGCCGGATTGAATGTTCAGCTGATGTGTATAATATCAGTTAATCATATAATGCAATCGTGTTACAAGCTATACATCTTAACGAACAAGTATGAATGTAATTTTAACAATAAAGAATGAACAAAACATATTGGTAATTTATGATTCCCTAATTTTAAATCTTTTTAAAATTACGTACGCGGCTTGTTATGTGTTTTATGTTACATAGGATGTTCTTCTCAAGCATTCTTAAACATTTATGGTCCAATTTAAGGACGATGGCCAAAATAAAAAAAGGTCATTCTAACATTTATATTGATATACTTTATTTATCTACATGTATACGGTTTTATTTATTTTTATCAGCAATCAACTTGGATCTTATTCTATTTCGGTCTGTTGGAACATATGTTTATAACAAAAAGCTGAGGATATGAGAACTTCTCAACAAATGAGAGGGTTGAACGAAAAACGTTTAACAGATTTTCTATTCTGCTGACAGCAGAATCTGGGGTCATATTATAAGACAGTGAACGAACACGATGTACAATATTCAATAAAACCTGACCTATTATTGTAAATTAAGTACACTCTTATGAACGAGCACGTGTTTAAAGAAATAATGATATATCAAATAGGATGGGTTGACTTTGCCAAGAAACTCTGGTCGCCTGGAATTGATCTGAAGATTAAGCCTAGCTAACACAGTCTGACGAATTGAAAACAATCGATTACAGGCAAACAGATAAACGTTTGACTCCATGACACACTTGAAAGATAAGCTTCATATCGGTCGTGTTATGTTTAGCTTAGACGTGCAGAAGCAACAAGAACTACCAAAACTAGATTATATTTTTATATTAACTTCTAAATATTTTATTTGGAGACGTTTCAATGCATACCCGGGCACCATTTTAAGCTTAATCTTTGATAATCACAAATTCATGAAATATATAATTATTCCACCGATGTTGTAACAGTATGCCGTCGTTCTGTATAGAAAACGCCGAACGCAAAATTGACTATATCGACGTATGTTAAGAACACACAATGCACACGCTAAATACCCGAGTAACAACGTTTATTTAATTTTTTCGACGTTTACCATAATTGAATAATCGATTAATTGGTTGATTGACGGATTGGTCCACGAATTGGTGTTCAAAGCCGTTCTTAACCGAATTTCATTTACATGGCGGATTTTAGAACCACAAATTAATAGCCAATCCGGCAAATGTTTGGTCTTTTTGGAAACTTTCTGCTCATCAATTGCTAAGAAAAGGTATCATGTCAAGGCCCAAGACCAGCAACAGGGTGTCTATATTATGCCAAAGCTAACGTCCCAACCTGGCCAGTGGAGAACATCGATAGAAGGTGATACTGCTAGCACAACCCGACGGAGCTACCAAGACTACTGATTGTCTATGTATGTATGTCACCATTGCACATATTGTTTTTCTGTTATGATATCCACTTCTTTTAAAATCCCGACGGTTATTGCACAAGAAGCTTAGCTCCCTGATAATCCTTCTGATTATTGTCAGTTTTATCCTTTATATATACTCAGACTGCCTTGATTAGGACAGTGTTCTATGCATGTTAAGCGGAATTCGTCAATAATGAAGATAAAGATAATACTAAAACAGTTTGACCTATGTAATGTTACGCAACCAGAAAGAGAAAAAAATCAATAATTGATTCGAAAACATTATTGAACGGCGATGACTGAAACGTTTATTTTTGTTTGACTAAAAGAATAACATCTTCAACGACTATACTCACACTCATATACTAATGTTTTGCCCAGGTGGGTTTCGCAGAACAAGTAGTAAAGCTCTATTAGATGAAGTAGGCTGGACGACTATCAAATATAGGCGATATTTAAGCAGACTTCTCCTTTTGTATAAGATTAAGAAATAATGCCCCCAAATAACTATCTGACATGTGTCCCCTCTAGTGTTATCAGATACGACCCAGCTTAGCTTTGGAAACCATAACCAGCTTCACCCTACCAATACCAAAGCAGAATTCTTTTAAAATTCTCTAAAGAACAGCGTGAGATTAGAACAAACTACCCGATAAAATGAAAGAATGCTCTTCACTAAATTGTTTTATATTCGCATGGCTGTGCAGTTGTTAATCGCTGTAGAATGAGGATTGGTTTTGGTCACTTAAAACCTACCAATATAAGATTATAAATTAAACAAATTGCCAACATTCTACATGTAGGCGCGAGACTTCTAAGCACTATCAAGCTGTCCGTACAGAAATGCCCACGAAGATTGTTCGTATTTTCAGTTCTGGAGTTAAATTCAGCATGTACCTGGATCTGCCATTGATTATTATCAAGGCTGATATAATATTTCCATCAGAGGAAAATAAGCTCTTCTTTGATGCTATTATTGATTTAAGATTTTAGTGCACGTGGTGGATTTAATATTTACTTATGATCCTAGTCCTGCTAATTTAGGATATATGCAAGATCTTTTTTTAAAAATGTATTTACCTAAGATAGGTAACAAGATTATAATTGTGTTGTTCTGAAATTGCTTGGTACAGAGTCCTGTGCGTTGTTCCTAATTATGTCATAATTAATAATACTAAAATTGGGTTACTTACGTTGTGTGATTTTAATTATTATTTGATATACTTCATTATGAATATGCCTTTTTACACATTTGTTTTTTGTACGTCGTCTTTTGTTTCCTGATTAATCAAATCTAATTACATTTTATCTAAAATGTTCAAATTGTTTTGAAAAAAAAAAACAACTTGTATAGCTTTTGTTTGTAATTATCGATTAATGAATAAAGCATTAGTAATTGTGTTAATTTACCGCAGGGTTGGTGTCATTATTTGGTTATAGGGCCTATATTTGGAATGATAATAGCTCTATATACTTTGCTGTTATTGAAGTAATTTCACTTATGACGACGTGCATGTCAGCCCACTGGGCGATGGATACCGCACTTGAAGGCAACACATGATAACAAAAAAGTACTGAAGCATGACGCAAACGTAGACGCCACAGCATATAGACTACCAGCCATCCAGACAATTTTGACACCATATTCCTCTCTTTGTTCCATTAATTCCAAAATCCATTCTTGGCTATGGACGTAGACTGTGGTAGACTTCGGTCCATAGGAGTTTCATCTGTTTCAACAAGCCGGTGTGTAACTGGGAGAGCGGAGAATGATAGTTTTATCGTGCGGTAAGCCGACAGGAATGCGTCTGTGTATAGACAGGAGGAGAAATTTTAAAAACTAACGAAGCCAAAATGTCAATACACTCGAACGTAATGTTGTGAAACCTATACAAACATGCCTTTTCAAACAGAAAAAGTATCGATGCGGAGATTATTTCCTTGTTTTTTTTTTAGATTCGAATCCTACACCAGGTATCTTGACACTGGCCAGAAATGGACAACACTGCAAGTAAATCAGTTGACGATAACATAGACCTACCGTTAACCGTGAAAGCTGTCTTTTTGTTCAGTTCGTTTATTTGTTTTTAATCCAAAATCCAGTTGTGTTTTCGCTTTATTTACAAATGTCATCATCTAAAGTCTCATCCAAAGGCACTTGGCATGTATTTATAGGACTAAACACTGAACGGAGAACTGCGGAAGGAATTGGCATAATAATAACAGCCTTTTATACACACTAAGCAAAGGACGATAATCCATTTCATACTCTCACGATTTTCCCCGAAGACAGCACTTTTACCCCATACAATTATGCAGTGTTTCTTGATTTTAAAGTACATGTACAAATCGGTATCAAATGAACAGGTATTAAACACTTGCTGGTACAATAATTATGTTGGATTTTGTTGTTTTTGTGTGTGTTTTGGGGGGTTTTCTGTTTTTTCTTTACTGGTTTTTTATCAAACCTTAGGAAAAAACCCACCAGAGCACATTATCGTTCAGCCATTTATAGCGTGTTGGTCAAATCCAGGGAGCATTATATGCAAATTTTATTACACACTCGTAACTATTTTGCTGCAGAGGTTCCGGATATGTACTAGCTGGGGAATAACATAACTTGACACTGTGTTAGATGACTAAGCACTGAACGGCTATAAAAGCACTTCCCGGTACAACAGTATTTTGTGTGTTGGTCACATCAAGGAGAATTCCATTAAAGGACTCCTATAAATCCCAGAAAAAAGTCACAAGAGACCATTATGATTTCACTGTTAGTTTTACACCAGATATACATCAAACATAATGCTAGGTCACAAAAGTATTTCTATAGATAGTTTACGCGAGCCTGAACCAATGAGATATAGTACACAGTTCAACTATGAAAGTCAGTCATCGCAGTACAATGTAACCCCACACTACATGCGTTCTTCACTTACGATAAGTAAAGACGTAGTTTCCACACCCTTTCGTTGAATCATTACACCACAGTATATTTTATTTATCATTTGAGCCAAAAGGAATGTATGACATGCACTGCAATATTTATTTTCTCCAAGCCTCGCGGTACTCTGTTAAAAGTTCAGATATCGGTCCTGCAAGAATTGCACTGTACATGTCTTAACTTAACAACACATACTCTCTCATTTAGCAGAACCATATATTTTAATCTCGAAATATATAAGCATCAATCTGAATGATCTTTAATAAGGATCCTGCTATAATGCGGTCAGGTATCCTCTTGTGACCTCAGGTAGAGTGGGGTTTACTGGCTCAACTGGCAAAGAAAAACGCACTGAGGGTCAGTGAAAATCATCGGCTTGTCATAATCGAAGTTTGTGGAGCATATATATTATTCTTCATTCTGTACACCCGATGAGATCCCATCTGGAATGCGGTCAATTAGTCCAGGTCCAAGCTATGAATATGTGGTTTCAATCAGATAGAAGCAGTCTGGGGTTTCGCATGTTTGCAAGAATTGTAGTCAAACTGAATGTATAGATATTGATACGTAAAACTATAAATATATAGGCCATTTCACTCTAAGCTCCAAATTAAACACTTGTTTGGCTGAACGCGAGGACGGGGGAATATTAATGAGTATTTGCTGCGTTTAGCTCTAACACGGCTGATAATTATAGCTGAAAAGGCCACCTATTCACGTTCCCTCATCATCCATGTTCGTTTTATTATTAACAAATATAGCATCAATGTCTCACTTTATTTGATAACTGGCGCCAAATAGGAATAAACCGTGTAATCAGATAAAAGCACGATTAATTTCATGGATAACTTTGGGATTATACTTGTATTCCTGATTATCAGTTTTATTGGGGTAAAATGTTAAACTAAAATAATCCAGAACGTGTTTTGCAATAGCTTGGCGCCAATTATCTTTGACATGTTTGTATTGTAAATTGACAGTAAGCCCGGAAATAGTCTTAATGCGATTCACATGTTAAACCATGAATTCATTTATAATCTTTTATAAATGCAAAGTGCTGAAGTTGCATGTCTTCATCGAGACACAAAATAGACCGACTATTTATAGAAATATAGCAAAATCGTGGTCTATTTGTAATAACTGTATTCCCACGTTTATCGACTTTATTTCGGGATAACACTTTCTTAGTTTCAACAGATTCTAGTTAAGAAATTTACGCGGGTTGAAACATTGCATCAAGGATGAGTGGCCGGCATTTACTGTTGGCGATTCGGTGTCTCTGAGGGTCTTGGCTTCGATTCACAGACGGAGATATTCTAAGCTAGAATCAGTTTAAACTACGAAAGTGTTCCAAAATAACGAAAATGCTTTCAATATTCACTTTCTATAAGACACAAAAACGTTCATTTTGGGACTAATATGGAAAAATCATTACATTTGAATTTTGTAAATCATTTTTCTTATATAATGAAATTATTGACAGTATTAACACGATGTCCCTGTAAATAGCAGAAAACAACAATATTGACAATAAATTGAGACTCTTATAAATATTAGTGGCATGATGCCATAGTCAGGCATCTTCCCGAGTGTTTTCTAGCTGTTGAGCTCTTCCCTCTGCCTGCTGTATAATCAGTTTCAATTCTTAGAATATATGTTTGACATGTGGACTCCATTAGAGGTTATTTATTTAGTTAACAGAACAACATCATGGCTAATGTAGCATAAGACACACAGTTTAGAACAACATATTATTAACCTGTCTATAATCACTGGAAGGCAGGAAAACTATCGAGTTACCAACAACACTTAAAAAAATATCACTATTTTCTCATCAACCCGTACTTGGCAGCATTATTGATTACAAAATCGGCACGAAACACTGATATAAATAAGGCATTATTAGCGTGATCAGGGAACTGTAATTAAAATCAATGAGATAATTACAACCTAGACCTCCGTTTAATATTAAAGGCATTGTCTGACTTAAGTTGGTGCTGGCTTAATTTTGTAAAAGCAACGAGGCTTACAAATTATAGCGTAAAGGTAACGATATTGCGTGTTGGAAGTAAGACTAATGAAATAAATGTAACCAAAATAGTTTTATGAGTTGGCACTCGGATAAAAGTTATGACGAACTGACAATTCACGTGGTAAGTAATATTTTTCAAAAATAAAGCTATCAGGTTATGGTTGTGAAGAAAAACACCCTTGGCAGATACACAGACTGTCACCAGAACAGATAGAATGCAAAATATTGCCAGGGCCAAATTGTTTACTGAAAAGTCACATTACATTGTTCTGGGAAAATGGCGTGTTAGCACTTTCCTCATTCTGAATCTCGTAGCAGGTGGGTGGAGGGAGCGCCCTGGGGTTCACAGAGCTGTTTGTGGTGTCATTGTATTAGATTTTGTGATTGTACCGTGTTGTCTGTGTTTGATGCCAGTCGTGGCGGGGGTGATCCTAGCTACTGAGTTTAAACAGTTCTAATCGTGTAATTGGCCCGCGGAAGATCTCTCGCGGACCTAAATCATGAATTTA